>CM065392.1:25077500-25327500 GCA_033060915.1 Euryodendron excelsum
TAAGATGTATGCAAGATCAACCAACAAGCATATGAAAACAACCTATTCCCCCAGTCCCACAACAACGATGCACAAACCCAATGTAACCAAAAGAAAAACAAAAATAAGTGCTCAAAAATAAAAGATGGAATAAAGTTACCCAAATGAGCTATTGATTTCCTTGTGTTTGTAGAATGATGGTGAAGTGCTTCCTCCTAAATAGAATCTCCAAGGCTCGTCCACCAACATAAAACGCAGCTTCTCTGGCAACGACGTCAAAAACTTGATCGCTCCCTAAAAGGGTGATACTTAACCTCAAGTGCACAGCCGCGATGTAGTAATAATTTCTCGTAAGTACGAGGTCGATCCCATAAGGAAGATGGTTTATGTAAGCACCCCATTTTTGCCCGCTCAGCAATCTCCAGCCTAGCTGGATCTAGTTTTCAAACACCATAATATATGCAAACCCAAGATGGGTCTTCCAAACTCCAATCCAGCCAATTAGTCGTTTCCCGGATCCACGGGGTCCAATTGAAGCTGTAAAGATCATCATGCCCCTAGGCATTCCAGGCAGTTTTTTGAGATCAGGCGGTCTTGGGAACTAACGCCATCCAGGTAGCTTCCTGAGATCAAGTGATCTTAGGGACCAACACCTCATCAAATTTCAAACGGTTTACTTCTGGCGCTTGCCAGCCCGCCAATGTAGAATGTCCGTCATTGGGTAGTTCTTCGAGACCAAGTGTTCTCAAAGACCAACACCAACCTCACAAGTAGCTTTCTAAGACTAGGCGTTCTCAAAAACCAACACCACCGTACAGGTATCCCTCTAAGGCCAGGCGGTCTCAATGACCAACACCGCATAGGTAACTTTCCAAGATCGGGCAGTCTAGGGAACTAACACCTAGGTCAACACAGGTGCCTACTAGCCTAACTCAGTGAAAAATGAAAAAACCTACCCCTTGGACCTCCAGGCACGTCTTGAAAAAGTTCAAAATCCCTCAAGACGATAATTCCACCTTTCCAAAGTGATCCTAAATAGTTAGGCACACTCAACTCCCCATTTTGTCCAACTCCGGTCCTATTCCAGCTAACTCCAATCAAAATGACCATTTTTACCCCTTAAAGCACCAACGCAATACAAATCCCAACAAATAGTAGAAAATATCCCAGGATCATCCCTAAACGACTCGGCACGCATAACACAACACCCCGACCCGTTCCTGGCCTTTTCAACTGAGCCCGGTCAAAATGACCATTTTGCCCCTGTCTAACCCGAACGCTCCCTAAAACTGCACCGGTTCTACAATGGTGAACGGAAGGTCTTTTCATACACCCATGTTTAACCTAAGGTGAATCTCACGACACTAAACACTCCTAACTCAACGAAAGTTCCCCTGGAGCGTCTCGCAAACACTCCGCCAAGGTTGACTTTTTTTCAAATTTCCTGATTATAATGCACCATCAAATGACTTGAGAAATGCGCAAATTAGTACTCATGAAGTACTTTCCATTGGTACGGTCCGATCGGAAAGATCGCTTCCCGAAGGCCTCGATCATGTGGTACACAAACAACTACTTTTGAACCCCCACAAAACGTATCATAAATGCTCCGCAAAAATGTGATTTCATGCACACTTTCCGAGATGATATCTCACACTTTCAAACACCGTTCAGGCTTTCTAAAAACTTAGAAGTTCACAAGAAATCCTAGGAGAACACTGTGGACGCAATCGATTTCTCTGAAACCTCCCCGGTTGGAACAATTATCGAAGCAAAGTTTAAATGAACACACCTGGCCATGGAGCGAATGCTACATGCGCCCAAATTTTGATCAGATCGATCAAACTTCGCTAAGCCCTCAAGATTCAGCCAATACAATGGGTGCCACATGGCATTCTGCCATTGGAACAGTACCGGGGCATGTAGCACATACGTCGGGATAAAATTTTGCCCAGTTACATGTACTGCATGTGCCAGGTCTCTCCAGAGTTGCCTATAAATACAGACCTCCCCCTTTGCATATTCCAGAATCAAAAATTATAATGTAACTTTGCACAAACAACTTCGAAAATCCGAAACCCTCCATGTATCTCTCCCTCCAAACACTTAGGTTATATTCCACCTCACTCTAGCCCATGCACCTCACCTACAAGGCCCTCCATGCCATAGAAGAACTTATTTTAGCCCCTTCTAAGGCCATCCAAGCTCAAAGCAAAGCATCTAATGAAGTTTGAGAGTGTTTGAAGGCAAAAGGTGGTATTTCCTTTTACATTTTTGTCATCTCCCACTCCTCTCTTCTCCCCCCTAGCCTGCTTAGGCTATTCTCTATTTTAATCCCCATCTTCTACCCCCCATTCTTTCATGTTTGAGACAAGAGAGCTCCTAGCTTATGCCTAGAGGAAAGCTAGTGAGAGCCACTGTGTAGGGGATCTCTCACTAGCCTACTTTAAGATGGTATGGCCATGGAGCACCTTGATTATGTGATGTAACATCAAGCCTTGTATGGTTTCATGACCCCCTTTGCATATAACTATCTTGTTCATGTTTTGTGTGCTTGGCTTTATTTTCATGTTTACAACCATGCTTTTCCAAAACTTACACTATCCTCATTTCTATGTCATTTTCAAGCTCCTTATTCAAATATTCTCTTAAAAGTTGTTCTAAGAGTTAGCCCCTTAAAATTTAGAATGAGACCCAAAGTATTCATGCCTTAGAAAAGCTCCCTGCTAACCCCTAACACACATTTTTGCATCCTTGCATTTCAACTTGCATAAAAATGGTTTTCAAATTTATTGATTTCTAAGGTTTCTATTCTCTCAAGCTTAGTGGTTGAAATGGCCCCATCGAACCCTCTCTTGAGTGGTCTCCCTTTTATATTGTCATGGGAACCCTAACTTGTTAGAATGCTTCCCTTTTTTAAAAATAATTTTCAAAACCTTCTTCTTAAACATGGTTTTCAAAAGTTCATTCTCTCCATCTTTGTATTAAAAATGGTTTTCAAATAGTTGTCATTATTATGTTGCTTTTTAAAATTCTTACGCTTTTCAAGATAAAGGGTTATAGTGGTCCTAAAAAAACCTTCTTCGGAATGATTTTCAAACATCAACCATATAAACCATATACTTGATTAGAGTCAATTTTCAGGGAAATGATCTTCAAAATGTTTGTTTACAAAAGGCTTTGGCATAACACGATTTGTTTTCCAAAACCTCTTTCAAAAATGCATGAAACCATCCTTCTAAAACCATTAGGTCCAAATCCTAGTTCAAAACCATCTTTCAATCCTAGGTTAACTTGACCCTAGTTGTCCAACCTTAGGTCAACCAAACCCTTGGTTAACCTAACCGTAATTGGTTAACCCTAGGTCACCTCAACCCTAGGTCAACCTAACCTAAGTTAATTAACCCTAGATCACCTTAACCCTAGGTTAACCTAACCCAAGTTAGCTAATCCTAGGTCAATCCAACCCTAGTCCAACCTAACCCTAGTTATCCGACCTTAGGTTAACCTAATCATAGTTAGTTAACCTTAGGTCAACCCAACCAAGGTTAGTATATTCAAGGTTCCAACTCAAGGACCCCTTTTCAAATGATCTTTCAATTCAAAAACCATTGTCATAACATACCTTCTAAAAACCTCTCACTCTCTGGAGATTTCAAAAATCAACTTTAGACTCTTTTCCAATGCTTCCATACTCTTTCTTCAAAAATGTCTCTAAGAAGTTTTCTTAAACTTGTCTCAACTAAGATGGCTAGACACCCAACATTTTCCAAAGACTATTTTCAAAAATGTTTCCACAAACTCACAACCTTAAGGTGTCTTTACCTTTTGTATGATTAGGAATTTCAAAGGAAGATGATACATTAAATACAACCCTCAAGGTTGTCCATGATAGGGTTCCAAAACCCTAAGTGTTTTCAAAAAACACTTTTCAAGAATGATTTTCAAACATCACATTCTTGAAGCAACCCTAATCCTTCTATGGTTAGGATTGGTCAAGTGTAAGTGAGATATTCAAGTAAGGTTCTATAGCCCTATAGTTTCAAAAATCAAATGGAAATCTCTAGCCTCTTTTTCAAACATGTCTTCAAAACTCATAACTCCAAAGGAGTTTAATTCTTCAATGACTAACCTCTTGAAGGTGATGAAATATTCAACGTGCCTTTTGTAAGGTATATGAAAACTATTTTCAAAAATCATCTCGAGACAAGTTTATTAGAGCTCTTGTGAGTCCAAATCTAATTCTCAAATCCATAATCAAGTTTTTAAAACTTTCAAAACTCTCTTGAGTTATGTTAAAAAGTATTTCAAATCACTTCAAAATCCCATTTCAAGAGCATTTTCAAAAACCTTCAAGTTTTATTCCAAAAACACTCCAACATTCAATTTCTAATCAAAATTCTTAAGTGCTCTTTTCTCAAAGACCACAAAGCATCTTTAAACTTTCGAAAGGCCCAATGCGCCTCTTTTCTATCGGGCTCTTGCCTGAACTACAAATGACCTGATTCTCACCAAATGAGATACGTAGGCAACCTAAAATGGTGCGCTCATAACTCTTATTTCAACTCATGTCCCTCTTTCAAAACTCTCTATCAATTCAAGATCCTTGTTTCAAAATCCTTCCAAGCTTCCATATTTTCAAACATTTTTCCTCCAGACTTGCATTATGCATCATCCATCCAAAAAGTGATGACTAAACCTCATTTTTAAAATTCTAAAGTAGATGTTAAGTGGATAATGGTAACCGGTTATTCTAGTGAGTTAACAAAAGGGTGATTAGACATGTAGGTACCGAAAGGGCGGGGTAAGGTGATGATCTTAGGATATCTTCCCTACGCATAACTAACCCCCGGACCATAGATTTCTATTTTCGAACGACCAAAATGGAGTAATTTCCAAAAAATGGCTTAAAACTTTCCAAAGGTGGCCAAACAACCTATTTTCCTAAAAATCCTCTCTTGAAGAGTTTTCCAAAACTTTTTTCTAAAACCCTAAGTGTAATCTTCAGATTATGCTTTGTTTTAGGTGACCTAACTCACCGTAATCCAATTAGGTGGCGACTCCTATTTTCCAAAAGCCCTTATTTAAATCAATTTCAAGTTTAAATCTAGTCACACTCATCTTTCTAGAAGGAGGATTTCTAATGACAGAGTTCCATCTTTTTCCCGAGCCAAAAGGACTTGGTCAAAAATCATGGTGCGACAACTGGCGACTCCACTGGGAACCCTTAAAGGGTTAGGCCATTATCATGTCTCTTTACCCTTCTCTCACCCAGAATCCCCGGTTAATCTGTCCAATTTTATCCACTTTTCAAAAATTTTCTAAGTTCCCAAAAAGTCTTTCAAAATTATAATTTTCAAACAAATATCACTACTTGCATTCATTGCTTACATTCATGCTCTTGCATTGACCATCTATTTTATCTTGCATCGAGTTTTTCAAAAAGTTACTAACTCTTTGTATTTTTCTTTTGTAGGTGGACCTTTGTTTATATTTTATTTTATGTCATAACTAACTGCCATGTATGTGATGAATGAACAGGATGTGATGTGTATTGTTGGACCCTTTCCTCCATTTTTGAAAACTCTGCACACACTTGGCGCGCTCACTTGCAATTGCATTTTGCATAAATTACCTTGTTACTACCCTTCTAGATAGAAGAATGAAAAGTTTATTGACTGTGGGAGGATCCTGTGTCAGTTTCTCAGCCTACGGTCTCTTGATAGTTCCCCCACTCGAACCACCAACCAAATATGGAGTCCACACTTTCGGGGTGGACGTCGGAGGTGTGAAGGTTCAGGAACCAAGCATTTTTAGGAAGCATTACTAAACCCTCAACCTCATGCTCATGTAGCACCCCATGCATAGCTGAACCTCTGTCGGATTTAGTATACATGCGTCAATTTCAAAAACAAGGAGAAAAGGGGGACCAATTTACTTTTCCTTATTTTCTGTTCAACTCATGCTGTTATTTTGCTTATTTTTTGTCATTATATTGTGTATACATCTTTTCGCATCTTAACTGCTCATGCATCTGTATTCATTCCAAGATAAGAGTTCCTAAAGTAGCTCAAGTCATTGCATCTCCATGCATCTGATTAACCCCTAGAGAAAGGCCCAGAGACCTTCTTGCTCAAATCAAGCTGACCAAAACTTCTAAGGGTACCAAGAGACCCTAAGGATTCATGGCATGCATCAAAGTCATCCCATAAAGAAGGGCCCTAATCCCTCTTCGCTTATGGAGGTAGGGTTGCCAAAAAGACGAAGGGGCAATTCAAAGTCAAGATCTCTCACCAACTTCCATCCAAGAAGGCAAATCCGAAGACTCAAGAGTAGTTTAGGCTCCCACGATGTAAAGATAAAATAGGTGGAAGTCTCAAGGAAGATGTTCCCCCTTCCCACTTTTAATGTATTTTTGAAAAATTCTATGCACAAAGAGAATTCATCTCAATAAAATTGTTATTTCTGCTAAACGAATGAATGGCCACATGTGCAGGTATAGTATTGCATGACAGGGGCAGGTCCCTATCTCCAAAATTTGAGCTAAAGCATCATGCTTAGTTCCCTTCAAAAGGCAGGGGCATCCTTAAGTCATGCATTGCATAAAATCTTCCTAATCTATAACCTAACATATGATCCCTTTCTTGTTTTTCCTTATTTTCTATTCCCCCTTGTCTCATCAAAAGACTAGCAATAGTTTTTAGTGAGACTACTTGTATTTTAGGTCACTATTGCTCCCAAAAAAGGAAAAAGAGGAACACAAGTGCCTTTTGTACTCCAAACACCAGTCTTTACCTGATGACAAGCAGCACAAATGACAAGTGAAGGCAACACCCCTGATCAACATAACAACTCAGTGACACGGGAGGAAGTTAACGAGATGAAGGCAAAAATAGACAAAATGTTCAAACTCGTACAGCTTATGGCCTTTAAAGGACCGGTCAGGAATCCATCAGCCTTAACGTCCCACCCCAAAGAAACCGAAGCTACCCCACCAAGGGTCGTCCTGTGAACTGACAACGTGGGGAATAACAAGACACTCCCCAAAGCGGTACACATTGAGGAAGGAGAAGAAGATAATCCTGAAACCATCCTGTTAACTTCCACATCAAAGAAGGAAAACTTGAATCCTCTCAATCTCAAGATAAAAGGGTTAGAGGAGTCCCTGCGTAGCCTGCAAGGTCATAACGCCTTCAATGGGACATCTTATGATGAACTATACTTCTTTCCCTATCATCCAAGGCCACCCAAATTCAAGATGCCCGATTTCCAAAAGTATAATGGTAGTGGAGATCTTGTGGCTTACCTGAGATTATATGCAGGTGTATTAAGCGGTCATGGGAATGACTCTAAGCTCCTGATGTAACTATTTCAGCATAGCCTGACTGGGCCTACCCTGCAATGGTTCGCCCATTTAGACTTGAGGAAAATAACAACCTGGAAGGAATTGGTCATGGCCTTCCGGTCTCAATACCAACACAACAGTGACCTCACCATGGATAGGTGTGCCTTGATGATGATGACTCGAGGGGAGAAAGAGAGCTTCAAGAGTTATGCTCTAAGGTGGAGGGAGGCAGCTACTCAAGTCAACCCCCCGTTAGTGGAAAAAGAGTATATACAGCTGTTTGTGAACACCTTTCAAGGCCTGTATTATGAACGCTTATGCCTGAGCATCGGGAAGAGTTTTTCTGAGCTGATAATGCAAGGAGAAATGATCGAGAATGGATTGAAAACTGGCAGACTCACAGACCCTGACACTAAGACAAGTGAGGGATTCACAAATGTAGTCAAAAAGGTAGCAACCACTCGAGATACGAGCAAGAAAGAAGGAGAGGTATCTGTCATCCTACCAACACAACAGCAACCATACTATCCCCAATATCAAGCTCGACCACCGCCGCTTGCTCCTATCGTCAACATTCCTGTTGCTAATGTCCAAGCACCTGCTTCTAGACCTGTCATAGCCCGACCATACCTCAACCCTAACAGAAATAACTGGCAAAACTGAGAATTCACTCGCTTGGCATGCACTCAAATAGAAGCCTACCATGAACTTCTCAAAGCCAAACACATAAACCCTATACCCCCGCGGCCATTGCCAAGCCCATTGCCTCCAACTTTCAATCCTACCTTTACCTGTGAATATCATTTTGGGGGATAGGGGCATGACACAAAGTCCTATTTCTTTTTAAAGCATAAAATATAAGACCTCATTGACAGCAAGGTCATTAATACCCAAGAAGCAAAGCCAGCCCCCGCTCCTAATGTCACGGCAAATCCCATACCAGATCATGCTGTCAACATCATCACAGAGGGGGAGGTAGACCCGGACGGCATTATAGCTGCGGAATATTTTGAGGGAGAGTCAGACACTAAGGAAGAAAATGACTGGGAGTAGGAGTTACCGCCATGCCCTATCTATCTTTACAACGCAAGTGGAGAGGAAGATCCCCTTGACTGGCCTGTGGAAAAGCCCATAGAGGACATTCCCACTAATACTCTACTTGCCGATGGTTAGGGAGAAGAATTCCTGCACCCCAGATATGTCGAAGCTGAAGACTACCTAAAAGAGGAGCTCTTTAATTATGAGGATATGGGCTAGGGCATCGATGAGCCAAGAATACCGAACCCACTGTTCGAGTTCAATGAAGGTGATCTGGATAGCCTATTTGCTGAAATCGACAAAGAGGAAGCTAGAAAAGAGGAAATCGAGGAAAAGCCACCGCAAGTCTTGGAAGAAAACCTGGCCACAAACAAGAAGCTAAGCAAAAGAAAACCATCCAACAGAAGGAAAGCCATCAGGGGTCCCAAGATGGGATGCATAACTTTAATGACCCAACTGGAGAAGGGAAAGGCAGAGAAGGCATCCCTGACTGTACCATGACCGCCCGCCTCTACCATTTTGTAGTCAGTGTGTCAATCCGTCCCGCATAACCAAGTGAAGAAATTGGCAGATGGACCATGGAGGAGGCAGGCGTGGTCCCAAAGCCTACCTAAAGAAGTGACTATCAAAGGGATGTTCACTTTATCAAACTTTGCCTTTACTTTCCTAATAATCCTGTTTTGTCAACTCTACTTTTTACCTTTTGTTAATCAAGAGCTTGTCATGTACACAAAATCTTTAAAATAAAAGAAAAAGAATTTGAAGTCTTCGGTATTTATCCTTTCTTAGAAGTTTTCTCTTTCATTGTTATGCCTTAAACTTGAAAAGGGGGATAGTACGCACATCCTCACTTGTGGGGACCATTTCTGATCCAAAGAGAGGAAACATTAAAGAAAAGAAAAAGAGAGAACAGACCACAGAAAAGGTGGCACTTGGAGGATGCCATGGCAAAGCAGTCGGCAATTAGACCCTCGAAAAGAAAAGAAGCCATCATTTCAAATTCCCTAAATAGCAAAGCAATTCCTTCGAATAGCCCACTCGAGCCATAAGTGATTTTCATTCGAACTCCCTAACTAGAAGCCACCCCCCACACTGGGGCAAGCACGAGTAACGGAACGATTAAACTGACATTTGCCTATTTCAAAGCATGACGCTAAAGTTCTAAGATTGAACTTCATGGACTAAGCAATCTTGTCTGAAAAGAAGAGGGGCCATCTATTCTTCTTCATTACAGTTAAAAGAATCCCCTTTGAAAGACTCATTTTGAGCCAATTGCATTTCTTTGACAAACACAACTTGGTGATCACCACCCACAATGAGTGAAAGTAAATTTGGAAAGAGAAATGAGAAAAAGGGAACGTGAGGAGAAAGAAAGCTTCCTCTTACACAGAAAGAAGGAGGAAACAATGCAATACTAAAAAAACAAAAAAAGGATGAATGATGAGGCACCCCGAGAAATCAACAGACTATGCAAATAGCAGTGCTGGGGCAAAACCAAGAGAAACAATGAACCCTATATGGGTAAGAGTTCGTGCAAAAATATGACAAATACCAGAAAAAAAAAAAACAAAAAAAAAAAAAGAAAAATAAAGGAAAACAGACAACGAAAAGACCCAAAAAGGAAGAAGTGCTGAAAGAGTGATCACCGGTCTATGGTCAACCGTAGAAAAAGTGCAACACCTTGAGCCTCCTATACCTTTCCTTTTGAAAACCCCATAACTTAGCCACACTACAACCCAAGGAAAAGTCCTCTCAGGTCAGGGAAGATTGCTTAGTCTAAACAAGTTTAGAAGAAAATGGCAACATTTGAAAAAAAAAAAAAAGGTGGACAAAATAGAAAAAGCTTACTCAAAGTGGTTTTGGTTCATATCACCCCCGCTAAGGAATAAAGAAATTATTTGAGCCAGCATACCCTTCATTTCTTACCCTTAACCTAGCCTACATTACGGTCCAAAGTAAAGCCTTCTCGGATTCAGGATGGAAACTGCCCGCTTCTTTGTCAAGGGCTACTTTAGTGGTCACCTAAAGAGTTCATTATACCAAAGGTGAGATCCTTGAGAGGAAGCCAAGTGAGTTGCAGGTTATCCCCTTTTCAAATAAGAGATAAGAGAGTTGGATCTGGAAATGAAAACCTTGAGAATGGGGCAACTACTATCTCATTATGACAAGAAAAGGGCATAATAAAGAAGGGAATCTTCGAGGAAAGAGCAAAAGTCCAAAATGACCAGCTCCCTGTGGACACTCGATTAGACCTAGAAAATTAAAGCCTACCTCTAGGCCTATTTTCGTAAAAGTTTTGCATACCTGTGTGCTTTGCCTAAATCCACACACGCGACAACACACCCACATTTTTCACAACTATTTAAAGCTTGCACATACGCACTGTTTCTTGTGTGTGTCATGATGCATGTACTCCTGTGTTTATATTCCTATTCGTTATGTTTTCACATGCATACATTCAAGACAAGACTAAAAATAGAAACCAATCATCATCTCATGCAAAGGAAAAAATAATAATATACATAGAATTGTCTTACAATCATCATCCACAAGAGCTAACATACAACCTCAAAATATAAACAATGCTGCTAGTCTAACAAAACTACAACTATGTCAGCAAGTGAAAAGGGGCGCCTTAGGGAGCGAGGTCGTCATCCAAGTCAAAGTCACTAGTATCCGACACGTACGGAAAGGGCTGGTTGGAAGAAGCTCCAGCATCATAAAGGCCCTCACCAAGAAAAAACAAAAGGAAAGAAAACCTAGCGTTAGAACACAAAAGAAGCATAAAGAACATGAAAAATGAATTGTAAACAACATACCTAGCGGGCCTCCATCAAAGATATGCGGGCAGTCAGAGCCTCCACCTTAACACGATACTGATCTCACGTCTGACAAGCTGCTAAGTACTCTTCCTCGGAAACAAAGCCCTGGGCTTGACACCATAGCTCAACTACCTCATGACTGGCCACCTGCCCCCCCAATACTAAATCTAGCTGGGTAAAGGCGCTGACAGACCTTGCCTTAAAATGAGACTCGTAGTCCACACTGGGCGGAAGGAGGAAGCGGTCGCCAGGAACCCCAACCACATAAGGAATCTTCACCCCAGCTCGATAGAATTTGAACATATACTAGGAAGGATCCGTAGCAGCACGGAAGTCGATATATAGCTACCGCCAATGATGCTCTCCCAAGTACGTCTCCTATGAAAAAGGGCCCCGAAAGGTGACCCGCGATATAGACAAAAGGATGAGATATCTCATGCTGGCATACTGAAAAGATCGGTGGTAGGGCGACCAAGACACATCCCAGGGTCTCAGCAGCTCTAGGTTAGCCCGGAGAGCGATAAAATCTATGAGCAGGCATCATTGGACAACCTGATGTCTGGCCCACCTCGTGGCTTGCAGGAATGCATCAGCAGCTAATACCTCTGGTCGGCAATTAGGCAAATACTCATAACTCCACCATATCAGAAACGACCAAAAACCTATCAAGCTCCCCCATCCCCCGGATGTTCTCACTCTCATCCCTCGCAAGAAACTGGCAAAGGTAAAGGCTCCCCAATTCACAGAGTCCAACATATCCAAGTCTGCTACCAGACTCACCAGGGGTAAAGGAACCGTCGACTTATTATTGTTACAAAAGCAACTAAAGACGACATATAATATCCACCAACGTCTCATGATGACCTGATCATCTAGGAAAGGCTCAATGGCAAATGCTATCTCCGCTGGGCATAAAAGTGAAGCTGAAAAACTTGAGCCCATAATCCCTGGTAAACCTAAGAGAAGTTGAGCCTCATCAACAGTCATAACCCGCAGGGAAATCGGGATACCTCTAAAAGACAAGCCGGTAATCATAGTCCAGTCAACAAGAGTAGGCCTCAGCTCAAAGCCTACCAAATGTATAGTCCCGGTCTCCACCGCTTCAGTAGTCCAACTGCTATCCGGTGATCAAGCTTATCCGTCTAAAGTGTCATAAAGGCACCAAAGCCAATCCGGTGTAGGAAGTCTTGATAGGATGGGGCTGATGCCTGCATAGCTCTTAAGGTTGAAATACCGGCTCTTCTAAATGAACTGTGCGTCAACGACGGCATTCGACCATAATGCAAGTACAAGCTCGGATGGTAGGCCAAGTCTCGCAGCTGTAGGACATCAAGGATCACTAACTGGTCTTCCATGAAAGAAGTATCCCTCCACCTCTCCTAAACAGATGCCATGCCATGCCATATCCTGTCTGCAGGTCAACAGCCAAATCAACGTCATCCTCAACCCACTCGTCTGGAGCAACCGAAGGCTGTCCCGTCGCAGAACTACCACTGGAGGCCGTCTTGCTCGTAGACTGCTAAGGTCGACTACTGCCACCCCGGGCCGAATCGCTCCTGCTGCTGCTACCCTTCCCTGGCTCAATTCACGGTGCTTTCTGTAAGCACCCCATTTTTGACCGCTCGGCAGTCTACACTCCGTCCAGACTTGTTTTCAAGTCATTTTGGGCATATTCCTATCGAATCCAATTCTCTAGTTCCAAATTCCGTCTTTCCATCGCTTCGCGGGCCTATCAGGCCCAAATAAAGGCAAAATAACCAAAATGCCCTTAGGAGCATTGTCCTTTCCTTTCCAATTCCAATCCCTCTCTTGAGACAGTTTATTCCTCGAGACGGTCCGAGTAGCAAAACTACTCACAAAACCGTCAGAGTGGTGGAAACACTCACAAAACCGTTAGAGTGGCGGAAACACTCATAAAACCGTTAGAGTAGCGGAAATACTCACACCGTTAGAGTGGCGGAAACACTCAAAACCCAGGCACGTCTCTTCGGAGTCGGTAAGACCCCTTTCCAATCCCTCTCTCGAGATAGTTTATTCCTTGAGACGGTTCCAATCCAGGCACGTCTCTTCGGAGACGGTAAGACCCCTTTCCAATCCCTCTCTCGAGACAGTTTATTCCTCGAGACGGTCCGAGTAGCAAAACTACTCACACAACCGTTAGAGTAGCGGAAATACTCACAGACCCGTTAGAGTAGCGGAAATACTCACAGACCCGTTACAGTAGCGGAAATACTCATAGACCCGTTACAATAGCGGAAATACTCACAAGACCCGTTAGAGTAGCGGAAATACTCACAAAACCGTTAGAGTAGCGGAAATACTCCCAAATCATCAACCCCGTCCGAGTAGCGGAAATACTCCCAAATCATCAACCCCGTCCGAGTAACGGAAATACTCACAAATCATCAACCCCGTCCGAGTAGCAGAAATACTCAACCCCGTCCGAGTAACGGAAATACTCACAAATCATCAACCCCGTCCGAGTAGCGAAAATACTCACACCGTTAGAGTGGCGGAAACACTCAAAACCTAGGTCAATACCCATGTTTGTTAGCTCACTTCGGTGAAAAATGACCAGACTACCCTTAGGACCTTTTTCAAGACTTTTCGGTCAAGATGACCATTTTGCTCGTAGGCATCCGAACGCCCGGGAACCACACCAGCTCTGGGTATCAAACCGGTAATGTCCCGAGAATACTTTTTATGGTGTTCTCAACCTTCCTTTGCCTTTCCGGATCATTCCGAGTCAGTTCCGGCCAACCCAGTACAAAATGACTGTTTTGCCCCTAGAGGGCCGGTCTCCTTCTTCGGCCACACCGGCTCTGGGTATCAAACCGGTAATGTCCCGAGAATACTTTTTATAGTGTTCTCGACCTTCCTTTGCCTTTCCGAACCATTCCGAGTCAGTTCCGGCAAACCCGGTACAAAATGACCTTTTTGCCCCTGGTGGGCCGATCTCCATTTCCGACCACCCCGCCCTAGGAATCAAACTGGCAACCTCTGGGAACATTCTAAATAATGTTTCCAGATCCCAAGTCTTTTTCCGGGACAATCCGGGTTCGCCCCGGCAGTTTCCTAGTCCGATTGACCGTTTTGCCCCTAAAGGCCCGGTCAACCTTTCCGACTCACCTTATCTTCATTTTTCAAGTCAAATACCTCCAGGACACTATTTTGAGTGTTCCTGCTCCTTTCCGGCCTTCCGGGTCATTCCCGGCTCCTTCAAATCATTCCCGGACTTTCCGGAGTCATTCCTAGTGAAGCCAAACTAAAGTTTACATGGTAGTCACTAGTACAGGCGCCCAAATCTAGTCAAAGATACGTTGCTTGCCGACCTTAATTGTTTCCTAAATGGCTGGCGCCACTAGTAGTGGCGCCAAGCTAAAAAATGGCCTGGCGCCACTACTAGTGGCGCCAGTGTATAATTTGGCCTGGCGCCACTGCAACAGGCGCTAGGTTTGTCTTCCCTCTATAAATACAGAGCCTCGTTCAACGTGAAAGGGGTCTGAAAACTTAACCTAAGAATCTTATATTTTGATATATAGAGCTCGAGCACCTCCAAAACCCTAGCCTCCTTATACACAAACCCTAGCCTCCTATACACTCATACACTCTCCCACACACTCATACACTCCCCCATACACTCATACACTAGCCTTCAACCACTCTCTGAAGACTTGAAGAGCAGCCATCCAAAGCTTGAAGACAACCCTTGAAGACTGAAGGTAAAGATCAAGACAAAGACCGAAGACCGAAGACTGCACGGCGCGCAAAACAAATAAGAAACAAGGTAGGCTCCCTATTTAAATTTTCGCACTTCCCCCCTCTCTCTTCTCTCTCCAACCCACTTGGGTTTTCTCTATTTTAATCCACCATCTCTTTCCCGCCCTTTCTTTGCATGCTTGAAACAAGGGGATTCCCGGTCCATGTGTAGAATTGGACTATGGGAGAGTCACCGTGTCGGGGGCTTTCTTCTAGTCTAACCAAAGACCACGTGGATCCGGCCCCCTTGATTATGTGGTGAAGCCTTAACCTTGTATATTCACGACCCCAAATTGCATTGTGCATATTATAGTCTTGCATCTTCCAAAAACCGTTTTCAAAGTTGTTTTTCAAAACGTTTTTAAACTTGTTTTCAAAATTGCAACAAAATCTCTTTTTCAAAAACTTGTTTTCAAAACCACAATTCTGAGGTGATTCTAGCCTTTCCATGGCTAGGATTGCTTTAGGAAAGTGTTACATTAAAAGTGACCTTTTTGGTCTATATTTTCAAATCTTATTGTTTTTCAAAACCGCTTTCCTAAAGTGGTTCTAGTCCTCTTATGGTTAGAATTGCTTTACGAAAGTGAGATGTTTTTACTCCTTCTAAAAACTCTCTTTTCAAAAAGTCTTTCTTCCTAAAAATCTCTTTTTTTAACATACTTTCCTAAAACTCTCCTCTTCAAAATTGTTTTTAAAAACTCCCTTCCAAAATCTATTTTTCAAAACTCTCTGTTTCAACTCCTCTCCAAAATCCTCTTCCCAAAATCCACTTTCTAAAAATGTTCCCCAAAAATCTTTCCAAAAACTCTCTTCAACAATCTTCAACCAAAACCTTCCTAGAAAAACTCTCTCCAAAAATCTTTCCAAAAACTTTCTTTCCAAAATCTTCCTTCTAGAAATTCCCATCTAGGATTTCCCTTCTAGAAAATCTTCGTTTCTAAAAACACACTTTCCAAAACTCCTTCTCTTTAAAATCTTTTTCCAAAAACTCTCTTTCCAAATTCACTTTCCAAAAATTCCTCCCAGGATTCCCTTCTAGAAAACCTTCGTTTCTAAAAGCATGCTTTCCAAAAAATCTCTTTCTTTAGAGCCCCAAATCAAGCCCTAGAACCCACAATTAGGAAACCCTAATTTTCTTCCCAAAAACATGATTTTCAAACTTTGCCCCAAACTTAGGTTTCCAAAACCTCTAGTTTCCTATATCAAAACTGTACACGTTTCCAAAACCTATTTTCTACGTCAAAACTACAATTTTCCAAATCTAGAGTTTTTAGAATCTCCTTTCCAAATCCTTACCAAATCCTATCTTCCCTTTAGGAAACAAAATCAAATCTCCCCGTTTAGGAAACTAGATCCCGTCCTCCGTTTTTGGAAACAAAATCAAATCTTTTCTTTTGGAAACCAAATCCAATCGCTTCCAAATCCAAATCTTTCCTAATTTCAATCCTTCCTAATCCTCTACTTTCCTAAATCTTAAGTTTCCAAAACTTGAAAATAAAATCTTTCCTAAGTTTTAAAACACAAAATTCAAATCTTTCCTAATTCAACCCTTTCCTAATTCTACCCTCCTCTCAAATCTTAACTTCTCAAACCTAAGTTTTCAAACTCTTCCTAAACTCAAACCTTTCCTAATCTCAAGATTTTCTAAAATTCTAAAACTTTCTAAATCTTAAATTTTCTAAATTTCAAATCTTTCCAAATTCAAAACTTTCTAAATTTGAAACTTTCTTAAGTTAAATCTTTCTAAACTTCCAAATTTTCTAAATTCTAAACTTTCCAAAATTTCAAAATCTTTCTAAATCTAAGGCTTTTCGAAAGTCAAAACTTTCTTAATTTAAGACTTTCTTAAGTTGAAACTTTCTTAATTCAAACATTTCCTAAACCGAAGACTTTCTTTTTTCAAACCTTTCCTAAAACAAAACTTTCCAAAATCAAAACTTCCCTTTTTCAAACATTTCTAAATTCGAAATTTTCTTAATTCAAAAATTTTCTAATTTGAAAACTTTCCTAATTCGAAACTTTCTTTATTCAAAACTTTCATAAAGTTGAAACATTCCAAATTCCAAACTTTCCAATTTTCAAAACTTTCCTAAACCTAAAACTTTCCTAAATTCAAAACTTTCCTAGTTTCAAAACTTTCCTAAATTGAACCTTTCCTAATTCAAACATTTCCTAAATCTAATCTTTTCTCAATCTCCTAAACCCTCCAGATCGAGTCAAATCTTTCCTAAGTCTAGGTTTCCTAAACCTCACTCTTTCCAAAACAATTCCAATTTCTTATCTTCTATTCTAAGTTCAAATCAAATCTAATTTCCAATTTAATCCCCCTCTTCAAATCCACTTTTTTCTTTTCAATCGGACTCCAGTCCAAACTACGACTGACCTGATTCTCCCAAAGGGATACTTAGGCAACCTTCATAGGTACGGTCACAATACTTTTCAAACTTTCAATTCCACCCTCATGGGTGTGGTTTTCAAAATCTTTTCAAATCTAAAATTCCAATTTCAAATTTCTATTTTCAAATTTCTACTCTCAATTTTCAAACTTTCCAATTTCAATTCCATCTTTTCAAGTCTATTTTCAAATCAAAGCAATTTTTTTTTTAAATCTATTTTTCAATTCTTTTCTATTGCTTCCATATCATGCATCATGCTAAATTAGTTTTCAAACATTGTTTTTCTAAAGTGAATAGGATTGGCCAATAGTTAATTAAAGACTCTCATAGGTGAATCTGGGGTAGATTGACATGTAGGTACCGAAAGGGCGGGGTAGGGTGATAGCTTAGTGCGTCTTCCCTACACGTAACTAACCTCCGAACCTAGATCACTTATTTCAAAGACAAAAAAAGGAGTTATTTTTCTAAAAAGGGCTAAATGTTTTCCAAAGGTTGCCAAACAACCTGTTTTTCTTTAAAACCTTCTCTTGAGGAGATCTTTTCAAAATCGTTTTTTCAAAAACCCTAAGTGTAGTCTTCGGATTATTCTTAGTTTTTAGGTGACCTAACTCACCTTAATCAAGTTAGGTGGCGACTCCAAATGTTTTCAAAAGCCCTTTATTCAAATCAAATTTTCAATTCAAACCTAGTCGCACTCATTCTTTTAGGAGGGTGAGTTCTAACGAGAGAGTACAGCATTTTTTCCGCTTGGGTGAGTATTCCTCGAGTGCGAAAAATCTGGGCGCGACACTTTCCTGCGACGCCCCTTATCAGAACCATCATCACCTGCCTCCAACATCCTGAAAAAGCAACGACATGCAAAAAATTAATTAGCCACAGGATATGCATGAAAAGTAAAAAGATATATGTACAAAAAAAAAAAAGAGAAAAGGAAAAAAAATAAAGAAGAAGAAAAAAATAAAGAAAAAGCAAAAAAAAAAAAAAAAAAAAAAGAACAAAAGGAGAAGAAAAAAAATAGAAGAAAAAAAAAGGGGAAAAGAAAAAAAAAAAGAACAGAAGCTAAGCCCCTATCCATTTCTATTTCAAAGTGGTTTCCCGGGCTTTCCTCTTTAAAAGCCCTATTTCAAAGATTTTCTAACGGTTTTTCAAGCTTTTTCCTCAAAAAGTCTCATTTCAAAATTTCAGACCGGTTTTCTGGGCTTTCCCCTTCAAAAGCCTTGTTTCAACGCTTTCAATGGTTTTTCAAGCTTTTTTCTCAAAAAATTTCGTTTCGAAAGTGTCAACACCGATTTCCCGGACTTCCCCCTTCAAAAGCCATGTTTCAATGTTTCAATGGTTTTTCCAAACTTTTTCCTCAAAAAGTTCATTTCTAAGTTTCAAACCAGTTTCCCAGACTTTCTACTCAAAAGCCCTATTTTAATTTTTTTTAATGGTTTTCCAAACTTTTTCCTTAAAAAGTTTCATTTCAAAAGTTACAAAACCAGTTTCCTAGGCTTTCCCCTTCAAAAGCCCTATTTCAAAGATTTTCTAACGGTTTTTTGAGCTCTTTCCTCAAAAAAAGTCTCATTTCCAAAATTTCAGATTCATTTTTCGGACCTTCTCCTTCAAAAACCCCATTCCAAAATTTTCTACGATTTTTCTAAATTTTAAGTCGATTTTTCGGGTTTTCTCCTCCAAAAGCCCTACTCCTAAAAGCTTTCTAGAATTTCAGTTTCTCCGGGCTTTTTCCTTCAAAAGCCCAGTTCTCAAAAAGAATTACTTTTACAAAAAAATTTAGAGTTGGATGTTAAATTTTTAAAGGATCAATATTTTAAAAATTTCAACAAAGTTTCACCTTAAAAAGTCACCACCCCAAAATTTTGACAAGTCACAAATGCAGTCCTAAGGTATCCCAAACCTTCAACCACTTCAATCAAAACCATCCCATCCTCCTTAACACATGATACATGATTAAACACAATTTCCAAGGCCGTTTCTTCAGTTTTCAAACTTTTTCAATTTCGTTTTTACTTCTAAAAATTTTTAAAAATTTTTGAAACACTCAAAAAGATTCCCACAATTTTCTAAAAGTATCCTGCAATTTTTCTACATTTAACAGGGTACATCCTCTAATTTTTCTTAATTTTTTTATTTTTTCTAATTTTTGAAAATTCAAAATTTTAAAATTTTTCATAAAATTACGAAATGCCATCCGGTTGTTGTATACATTTTTCCAAGACTCCCAGTACAAAAATCATGCACAAACACCTAATATACGAGCCTATAGAAGCGATTTTCCCAACCCTGCAGGAAACCCATTTTCATAAACATGCAAAATCACCCCAAACACACTCAAATCTTCATCAAATTGAAAGAACAATCCACCCATTACATTCTAAACATCATAAAGCATAGATTCACACTAATCATTTGCAAAGAACGGATATACTTGCATTAAAATCGACAAAGTTTCAAAAAGCTAACCTTTGGGTTCTCCAGCAAGAAATAAGTTTTTCGGCGAGAATCCGACGACAATGTCAACTTTCGGCAAGTACTCGATGTTTCTTGACACTTCCCCAACAATCCTTGGTCGAAATCCCTCAAAAACTCTTGGAGAAAAGTCTCAAGTCACTCTCAAAACTAAAAACCCGTAATGAAAAACACGAACCAGCTTTGTTTTAAAACCCATGACCTGGCACATGTTGCAGATGCACCAGAAGGAAAATCCAACAGGCACATGAGCTACATGCGCCAGGGTTCATTTCGACTAGGTGCATGAGCTACACGCACCCGGCATTTCAACTTCTCGCCAAAACCAACTTTTAATCCTACAAGTGTCAAAAATTCATTTTCGAGGATTTCAAAAGCCAAAAATCAAGCTTTCGAAAATTTATTTTCAAAAAACTAAGTGTTCTGGGCAGGACTTCGTCGAATCGGCATTTTCAAATCTTGGACCATGAATAAAATTTCCAAAACACAGTTTTCTAAAGTTCAAAATTTTCAGCAAAAACGGCTCACAAATAGTCAAAAACTTTCCAAACTTGTCAAGTTGTCATCCCTCCGATTGCCTCACGACCAAAAAGAAATTCTTACTTTGTTATTTTTCTGCCTTCAACAAGCAAAGACAGAAAAAGAGGGGCAGCTGTAAGCACCCTATTTTTGCCCACTCGGCAATCTCGGGCCCGACCAGATCCAGTTTTCAAACACCATAATACATGCAAACCCAAGACGAGTCCTCTGAACTCCAATCCAGTCAACTAGTTGCTTCCTGGACCCACAGGGTCCAATTGAAGCTGTAAAGATCATCATACCCCTAGGCATTCCAGGTAGTTTTCCGAGACCGGGCGGTCTCGGGAACCAACGCCTTCTAGGTAGTTTCTAGAGATCGGGCGATCTCGGGGACCAATACCTCACCAAATTCTAGACAGCTCACTTATGGTGCCTACTAGCCCGCCAATGCAGAATGTCCGTCATTTGGTAGTTCTCCGGGACTAGGTATTCTTAGAGACCAACACCACCCTCACAGGTAGCTTTCTCAGACCAGGCATTCTTATAAACCAACACCACCCAACAGGTAGCTCTCTGAGTCTTGGTGGTCTTAGGGACCAACACCGCACAAGTAGCTTTCCTAGACCGAGCAGTCTAGTGAATCAACACCTAGGTCAACACCAGCGCCTACTAGCTCGACTCAGTCAAAAATGACCAAACCTGGCCCTTGGGCCTCCAGGCATGTCTTGAGAAAGTTTAAAATCCCTTAAAACGATAAATCTACCTTTCCAAAGTGATCCTAAATAGTTAGGCGAACTTAACCTGCCATTTGTCCAACTCTGGTCCCATTCCAGCTAACTCTAGTTAAAATGACCCTTTTTACCCTTGAAAGCCCCATCGCAATACATATCTCACCAAACAGTAGAAAATATCCCAGGATCATCCCTAAACGACTCGGCACGCTTAACACAATACCCCGACCCATTCTTGGCCTTTTCAACTTAGCCCGATCAAAATAACCATTTTGCTGCCAACCCGAACGCGCCCCGAAACTGCATTGGCTCTACAATGGTGAACGGCTGGTCTTGTCATACACCCTTGTTTAATCTAAGGTGAACCTCACGACACTAAACACTCTCAACTCAACGAAAGTCCCCCTGGAGCGTCTCGCAGACGCTCTGCCAAGGTTGACTTTTCTTCAAATTCCCTGATTATAAGGCACCGTCAAACGACTTGAGAAACGCGTAAATTAGAAAATTTTTGAAAGTATTCCCGGAGTACTTTCTATCGGTACTGTCCGATCGGAGAGATCGCTTCCCGAAGGCCTCAATCATGCAGCACATAAACAGCTACTTTTGAACCCCCACAGAACGTATCACAGATGCTCCACAAAAATATGATTTCATGCACACTTCCCGAGACGATATCTCACACTTTTGAACACCGTTCAGGCTTTTTGAAAACTCAAAAGTTCACAAGGAACCCTAGAAGAACACTGTGGACGTAACTAATTTTCTCGAAACCTTCCCAGTCAACACAATTATCAAGATAAAGTTTAAACGAACACTCCCAATGATGGAATGTATGCTACATGCGCCCAAATTTTGATCAGATTGATCAAACTTCACTTAGCCCTTAAGATTCAGCCAGTACAATGGGTGCCATGTTACATTCTGCTAATAGAACAGTACTGACGCATGTACTATACGCGCCAGGTCTCTCCAGAGTTGCCTATAAATACAGGTCTCCCCCTTTGCATATTCTAGAATCAAAAATTGTAACAAAACTCTACACAAACAGCTCTAGAAATCCGAAACCCTCCATATATCTCTCCCTCCAAATACTTAAGTTGTATTCCACCTCCCTCTAGCCCATACACCTCACCTATAAAGCCATTCATGCCATAGAATACCTTATTCCAGCCCCTTCTAAGGCCATCCAAGCTCAAAGCAAAGCATCTAATGAAGTTTGAGAGTGTTTGAAGGCAAAATGTGGCATTTCCTTTTATATTTTTGTCATCCCCCACTCCTCTCTTCTCCTCCCTAGCCTGCTTAGACTATTCTCTATTTTAATCCCCATCTTCTACCTCCCATTCTTGCATGCTTGAGACAAGAGAGCTCTTAGCTCATGCTTAGAGGAAAGCTAGTGAGAGCCATCGTGTAGAGGGATATCTCACTAGCCTACTTTAAGATGGTATGGCCTTGGAGCACCTTGATTATGTGGTGTAGCCTCTAGCCTTGTATGGTTTCATAACCCCCTTTGGATATAACTATCTTGTTTATGTTTTGTGTGCTTGGCTTTATTTTCATGTTTACAACCATGTATTTCCAAAACTTGCACTATCCTCATTTCTATATCATTTTCAAGCTCCTTATTCAAATGTTCTCTTAAAAGTGATTCTAAGAGTTGGCCGCTTGAAGTTTAGGATGAGGCCCTAAGTAATCATGCCTTAAAAAACCTCCCCGCTAACCCTTAACTCATATTTTTGCATCCTTGCATTTCAACTTGCATAAAAAAAAATTTCAAATTTATTAATTTCTAAGGTTTCTATTAACTCAAGTTTAATGGTTGAAATGGCCCCCATGGAACCCTCTCTTGAGTGGTCTCCCTTTTACATTGGCCATGGGAACCCTAACTTGTTAGAATGCTTCCCTCTTTTAAAAATGGTTTTCAAAACCTTCTTCTTAAACATGGTTTTCAAAAGTTCATCCTCTCCATCTTTGCATTAAAAATAGTTTTCAAATGGTCGTCATTATTATGTTGATTTTCAAAATTCCTACTCTTTTCATGATAAAGGGTTATAATGATCTTAAGGAAACCTTCTTCGGAATGGTTTTCAAACATCAACTATATAAACCATATACTTGACTAGAGTTAATTTTTATGAAAATGATCTTCAAAATTTTTGTTTACAAAAGGCTTTTGCATAACATGATTTGTTTTCCAAAACCTCTTTCAAAAATTCATGAAACCATCCTTCCAAAACCATTAGGTCCAAACCCTAATTCAAAACCATCTTTCAACTCTAGGTTAACTTGACCTTAATTGTCCAACCTTAGGTCAACCAAACCCTAGGTTAACCTAACCGTAGTTGGTTAATCCTAGGTCATCTCAACCCTAGGTTAACCTAACCCAAGTTAGCTAATCCTAGGTCAATCCAACCCTAGTCTAACCTAACCCTAATTATCCGACCATAGGTTAACCTAACCTGAATTAGTTAACCTTAGGTCAACCCAACCAAGGTTAGTATGTTCAAGGTTCCAACTCAAGAACCCCTCTTCAAATGATCTTTCAATTCAAAACCATTGTCATAACATACCTTCCAAAAACCTCCCACTCTCTTGAGATTTCAAAAATCAACTCTAAACTCTTTTCCAATGCTTCCATACTCTTTCTTCGAAAATGTCTCCACTAAACCATTCTCGTAAACTTGTCTCAACTAAGATGGCTAGACACCCAATATTTTTCAAAGACTATTTTCAAAAATATTTTCACAAACTCACAACCTTAGGGTGTCTCTACCTCTTGTATTGTTAGGGATTCTAAGGGAAGATGATACATTAAATACAACCCTCGAGGTTGTCTATGATAGGGTTCCAAAATCCTAAGTGTTTTCAAAAAAACTATTTTCAAGAATGATTTTCACACATCACATTCTTAAAGCAACCCTAATCCTTCCATGGTTAGGATTGGTCAAGTGTAAGTGAGATATTCAAGTAAGGTTCTATAGCCCTAAAGTTTCAAAAACCAAATGGAAATCCCTATCCCCTTTATTAAACATGTCTTCAAAACTCATAACTCAAAATTTCTTTAATGACTATCCTCTCGAAGGTGATGAAATATTCAACGTGCCTTTTGTAAGGTATATGAAAACTATTTTCAAAAATCATCTCGAGACAAGTTCATTAGAGCTCTTGTGAGTCTAAATCTAATTCTCAAATCTATTAACAAGTTTTCAAAACTTTCAAAACTCTCTTAAGTTATGTTAAAAAGTATTTCAAAACACTTCAAAATTTCATTTCAAGAGCACTTTAAAAAATCTTCAAGTTTTATTCCAAAAACACTCCAATATTCAATATTTAATCAAAATTCTCAAGTCCTCGTTTCTCAAAGACCATAAAGCGTCTTCAAATTTTCGAAAGGCCCCAATGTGCCTCTTTTCTATTGAGCTCTTGCCCAATCTATGAATGACCTGATTCTCAAAAAAAATAAGATATATAGGCAACCTAAAATGGTGTGGTCATAACTCTTATTTCAACTCATGTCCCTCTTTTAAAACTCTCTATCAATTTAAGATCCTTGTTTCAAAATCCTTCCAAGCTTCCATGTTTTCAAACATTTTTCCTCCAAACTTGCATTATGCATCATCCATCCAAAAAGTGACAACTAAACCCCATTTTTAAAATTCTAAAGTGGATGTTAAGTGGATAATGGTAGCCGGTTATTCTAGTGAGTTAACAAAAGGATGATTAGACATGTAGGTACCGAAAGGGAGGGGTAGGGTGATGATCTAAGGATATCTTCCCTACATGTAACCAACTTCTAGACCATAGATTTCTATTTTCGAATGACCAAAATAGAATTGTTTTCAAAAAAGGGCTTAAAACTTTCCACAAGGTGGTTAAACAACCTATTTTTCTAAAAATCCTCTCTTGAAGAGTTTTCCAAAAACTTTTTCTAAAACCCTAAGTGTAATCTTCGGATTGTGCTTAGTTTTAGGTGACCTAACTCACCGTAATCCAGTTAGGTGGCGACTCCCATTTTTCAAAAGCCCTTATTCAAATTGATTTCAAGTTTAAACCTTGTCACACTCATCTTTCTAAGACGATGAGTTCTAATGACAGAGTTCCGTGCTTTTTCCCTAGCCGAAAGGACTTGGTCAAAATTCGGGGCGTGACTGTTTACGTAAATAGGAAAACTTATCATTGATCAAAAATCTTAGGAAAAACACTCCAATGAACAAAAATCTTATTTTAGATTAAGGAAAGATTGGTTATCTAATTTAAACTAAGAAATAAAAAGTCTCAAGATTAATCGATCCAACCAATTGCGTCTCTTGGAATTCCGAACGGGATAATTTAATAACTCAAATCCTTCGACTACGTCGCGAGTCTCAGATTCGGAAGATTTAGCCATAAAACCAAATATTCTTCAAAAAATCAACTTCTAGAATAAATTAGGTTGCTAGAACGAAGAAGAAGAAGAAGAAGAAGAAAGAAGAAAGAAGAAGAAGAAAAAGAAATTTTAACTTTAAAACCAAGAGCGTACCTCCTTCATTCATCCAAGATCTTCAATTGATATTCACAATTGATCCCAATATGGAATCTAGCTACTCATCATAATTATAAATATGCAAAGTTGTATTGAGAATATATTGAAAGACTGAGTAATCTGATTATAGGAATTGAAAACTGAATAAAAACTATGAATAAATTACTCTAATCTACTCCTAAAACTGTTGACTCAAGGTTGACCCTTGTTGACTCAAGGTTAATCCTCATGTTGATTTTGATGATAACTAAACCATGTGTTATTTTACTAATGAATCTACTTAGTGTGCAGATTAACAAAGTTCATAATTTAGACTTAAAGTTCAATCTTAAATCTAATGCATGTCAAAGAAAATGCACAACAAATTCAAGATCAAGCAATGAATTCCAAGAGCTATGCAATAAACCAAACAAAGGATAGACGCATATCTCTACTTCAAACAAATGTCTTACGTTCGAAGAGATTGAAGGTGTTCAAATGATGCTTTCATTAAAGTATGCACAGACTCAGTGAGTTTGATTTGCACTCAAGATAGACTGAAGACTTCATCAAAATATGCAAAGATTAGTTAAAGAGGTGCAAAGATCAGTTGAAGAGGAATTGATTGTTGAAAAGATTGAAAATGCTCAAGAGAAGACTTCATCAAGAATACAAAGATCAAGTCAAGATAATGTGATTGAAGTTGCTGACAAGATGGCTAACAATGACGGTCTGATCTCTACCTGGAATCCAAGTGAAAAATTCTTCTACAATATAAAGAATCAATGAAGACTAGATGTATGAAGAGATTCCATCAAGCCTGCAAAAGTCTCATTAAAGTGATCTGTAAAGAAGAAAGAAGAATTGCTATAAAAAAGAAGAAATCAGAAATAAGCATTGTAAAGCTCTACGCAGTTGAGGAAGCCCAGCATTGAAAGATAGTGTTCTATAATGAAAGAAAAAAGCTTTGCAAATGAAGAAGCAAAGATGAATATTGATCGAATGAAGCTTTGACAGTTTGAGAGTCAAGAGAATATCAATATCCAATGATTGATTCAATCCAAATTGAATAGAAATTTACTATGATGAGTTAAAAAGATTTGGTTGATCATTATACCCCAAAGAAATACTCCTTAAAGATCTTATATCAGTGCTAAGATGAGCTAGATCATTAGAAGTCAGAAAGCATATTTCTAAACACTGAGGGGACTCATGGAAATGAGGAGTCGCCACTTGACCACAGAAGTAAAAGGCCTGAAGACAAAATGAACAATGAGTGGACTCATGAAAAATGAAGAGTCGCCTCTTGATCACAGAAGCAAAAAGGCCTGAAGACAAAATAAACAATGAGTGGACTCATGAAAAATAAAGAGTCGCCTCTTAATCACACAAGCAAAAGGCTTGGAGACCAAATAGACAAAGAGTTGACTCATTGAAATAAAGAGTCGCCTCATAGAGACAGACACAAAGGCTTGAAGATGACATTATCAATAAGCAGACACATGAAGACAAAGAGTCACCTCATGACAATAGAAGTAAAAGGCTGAAGATCGAATGAACAAAGAGCGGACTCCTGAAGATGAAGAGTTACCTCATGACAGCAGAAGCCAAAGATATGAAGACAGAATGAACAAGAAGTCGCCTCATTGATATGAAGAGCGGACTCATGAAGTCAGTGAACAACATCTAGTAAATGCAGAAGCAGAAAGTGTTGACTCCATAAACCTGATGTCGACTCCTTGGATATAACGGCTATTTTTCTTAACGTTATAACGGACTGGACGTGCATTAATGATGCCCAACAACCTCTAACGGATGGAATCAATACAGAGGTTTATATACAAGCTTCCAGCTACATTTATAGAAGAGACAAAAGACAAAAACAAGATCAACTGACTGATTCACTGATATACTCTAATATTCTTCCCTTTCTTCAACCTGTGAGCTCAGATTGTAAAATCTACTCTTGTTAGATAGTTTGCTAGTTTCTTGTATATTCTTATACACTTGTAATTAAGAGTTTGAGAGTTCTCTTGTGAAAGCAAAACTCTTGAAAGTTTGAGTGGAGCTTGGACAAAACCACTTGGTGATTGAAGAACTCAGGTGAGAGTTCTTGTGTATAGTGAGCTGAACACTTTGTCAATCAACAGCCCATTTGTAATAAGTGATTATATAGTGGAAGAAAACTTCAAGGAGGTCATAAGGTGAGGACGTAGACCACGGGTTGTGGTTGAACCTCAGTAAATTTGTGTATTCTTTTTTGTGCTCTGTTTTCTTTCCTTTCTCTGATTATATTGCATTGCATATAGATTGATCATTGTTACATTGCTTATATTAATTTTAATTAATCTTAATTGTTATTAATCTTCGAAAAACCCAATTCACCCCTCCTCTTGGGTTGCTTTTTGGACCAACAATTGGTATCAGAGCTAGTATTCCTGTTTTAAGGCTTAACATCCTAGGAATAGATCCACAGCAACCAATTTTGGAAGCTCTCTTGATGAGGGTCAATCTACAAATAGGCCACATATGTTCAATGGCACCAATTACAATTATTGAAAAAATAGAATGAGAATCTATATTCAATCGGTAGATTATGAACTATGGAGACTTATTGTAAATGGTCCTAAAACTCCTACTTCCATAATAGAACAAATAGTTGTCCCTAAACCAGAATCTGAATGGGATGAAGATGATCTGAAAATGCAACAATCAAATACTAAAGCTATGAATATTCTATATTGTGCACTTAATCCCAATGAATTTAATTGTATTTCCACTTGTGAATCAGCTAAGGAAATATGGGATAGATTAGAAGTCACACATGAAGGTACCAATCAAGTTAAATAATCTAAAATCAACATATTGGTACATAACTATGAATTGTTCAAAATGAGACCTGAAGAATCCATCACTGAAATGTTCACTAGGTTCACCGATATTATTAATGGTTTAAAATCTCTTGGAAAGGTGTATTCTAACAATGAGCAAGTGAGGAAGATACTAAGGTCATTGCCAAAAGCTTGGGAGGCTAAAGTCACGGCAGTCCAAGAAGTAAAGGACCTCAACATTCTACCACTAGAAGAACTCTTGGGCTCTCTAATGACACATGAGCTCACACAAAAACAACATGCCCAAGAGGATAAAGAAAAGAAGAAAAGAGTAGTTGCATTTCAATCCACCTGTCAAGATGATGAATCTAAAAGTGATGAGAATGAAGATGAAATTGCTCTCATTACTCGAAAATTCAGGAGATTCATAAAGAATAAATGGAAAGGTGGAAAGAAGCATGAAGCCAAAGGAGAACCTAGCAAGGACTCCAATATAACATGCTATGAATGTAAGAAACCTGGCCATATGAAGGCAGAGTGTCCTCTGCTCAGAAAGATGATAGTGAGGTATCTAATTCTTCCCAATTTACTTTTAATGAATTACAAAATGCTTTTGATGACTTACTTTATGAATTCAAAAAATTGAAAATTAAAAATAAACTTCTGAATAAGATGATTTTTACTCTTACTGTTGAAAATGAGAATTTGCAAAAGGAAAATCAAGTTTTGAAAAATAAAGTTTGTATCTTAAAAGATAAGGTTAAGAAAAATTATCTTCAAAAGGACCTTCAAAAGAAAATCACATTTTGCTTGATAAGGTTAAAAACTTTGAAACAAGTCTTCATAGATGTGTAAATGAAAAAAAAAAACTTGATGCAATTTTAGGAAAACAAAATTGTTCACTTGACAAAGTTGGCCTTGGTTTTGATCCATTTAAAAGGAAGAAATTTTCAAAAGGCAGATTTGAAACTTCAACTGGAAAAACACATATATCATGCTTTTACTGTCATAAAAGGGGACATATTGCTAGTAAATATTTTGCTTTTCAAAAATCAAATGTTCCAAGAAATGCATGGATCTCTAAACGACCATTGAGGACTAACCCCCAAGAACCCAAGATGATTTGGGTACCTAGGGTCAGATAAACCCTTTTGCAGGTTTGCCTTCAAGCCAAATCCAAGAAAGACTATTGGTACTTGAATAGTGGATGCTCAAGGCATATGACGAGAGATAAAGCTCAATTCACTTTTCTCTCACCAAAGGATGGAGGTCTTGTCACATTTGGTGGCAATAGCAAAGGGAAGATTATCGGTATAGATAGTATTGGTAAGAATTCCTCTACCTCTATCGAAAATGTATTACTTGTTAAGGGACTCAAACACAATCTTTTGAGCATTAGTTAACTTTGTGACAAAGGATGCAAGGTTGTATTTGAATCCTCTAAATATGATGTAATTGACATTAATGATAACAAGACAATTCTCACTGGACATAGACAAGGCAATATTTATGTTTTCAATTTTAATGATTTATCTTCATGCAAAATGGAATGTCTTGCTGCTATGAATAGTGATGAAAGTTGGTTGTGGCATAGAAGACTTGGTCACTTTAGTATGAGCATACTTTCAAAAGTTTCTAAAAATGATTTGGTCAAAGGTCTTTCAAAGATAAAATTTGAGAAAAATAGAGTTTGTGATGCTTGTCAATTAGGTAAGCAAACTAGAATTTCTTTCAAATCCTTAAATATGCTCACTACTTCTAAGCCACTTCAACTATTGCATATGGACTTATTTGAACCAACAAGGACTTTGAGTCTTGGTGGTAAACAATATGCACTTGTTATTGTTGATGATTATTCTAGATTTACATAAACATTCTTCCTAGCTCATAAGGATGAGACAATTGTTTTCTTTACAAAATTTTGTAGAAAAGTCCAAAATGAAAAAAGAATTTCAATTACTTCTATTAGGACTGATCATGGAGGGGAATTCGATTGTAAACCTTTTGAAATGTTTTGTGATGAAAATGGTTTTGATCACAATTTCTCAGCTCCTATACCTCCTCAACAAAATGGGGTTGTTGAGAGGAAAAACAGAGTTTTAGAAGAAATGGCTAGAATCATGCTTTGTGAAAATTGTTTGCCAAAATACTTTTGGGTTGAAGCTGTTAACATAGTTTGTTATGTTTTAAATCGAATTTTATTTAGAGAGTTTTTGAACAAAACCCCTATGAACTTTGGAAAGAAAAGAAACCAAATGTCTCATACTTTAAAGCTTTTTGATGTAAATGCTTTGTATTGAATAACAATAAAGACAACCTCGGCAAGTTTGATGCTAAATCCGACGAGGGCGTATTTCTTGGCTATTCAACACTTAGCAAGGCTTATAGAGTCTTTAATAAGAAGACTCTAGTTGTTGAAGAATCAGTCCACATCACTTGTGATAAACTTAATCCTTCTTCAAAGAATGTTACAAGTGATGATGCAGATGAGCTAGAATCTGGAATAAAAAAAGCTGGACATCCAACCAAGCTCAAATGAGGAACCACAAAATGAAAGAAAATTACAAGGAGTTCCTACCAGCCAACAAGAAATTAATGAAGGACTACCTAAAGAGTGAAAATTTGTGCATAACCATCCTACGGAACAAATCCTAGGTGATCCTTCACAAGGTGTAAGAACTCGATCCTCTATCAAAAATATATTAATCATCTTGCATTCTTATCTCAAATAGAGCCTAAATGTTTTAATAATGCTGAACATGATGAATTTTGGATAAACGCAATGCAAGAAGAATTGAACCAATTTGAAAGGAATGAGGTATGGCACCTTGTTCCTAGACCTAATGAACATCCAGTTATTAGAAGTAAATGGGTATTTAGAAACAAAATGGATGAATCTGGAATTGTGGTGAAGAACAAGGCAAAACTTGTTGCTCAAGGTTATAGTCAAGAGGAAGGCATTGATTATGATGAAACCTATACCCCTGTAGCTAGACTAGAAGCCATTAGATTATTACTTGTTTTTTCTTGTTTTAAAGATTTTAAATTATATTAAATGGATGTGAAAAGCACATTTCTAAATGGTTTTATCACTGAAGAAGTTTTTGTTGAACAACCACCTGGTTTTGAAGATCCAAAACTTCCTAACTATGTTTTCAAACTCACAAAAGCATTGTATGGTTTGAAGCAAGCCCCAAGGGCTTGGTATGAAAGATTGAGTAAGTTTTTTATTGAAAAAGGTTTTTCTAGAGGAAAAATAAATACAATTCTTTTTATTAAAATAAAAAACAATGATATACTTGTAGTGCAAATTTATGTGGATGATATCATATTTGGTGCTACTAATGAATTACTTTGCGAAGAATTTGCTAAGTGTATGCAGGGAGAATTCGAGATGAGTATGATGGGAGAGCTCAACTACTTTCTCATACTTCAAATCGAGCAATCGAAGGAAGGCATCTTTATCAACCAAGCTAAGTACATTAGGGACTTAGTCAAAAAGTTTGGCATGGAAGATGCAAAGCCTATAAGTACTCTAATGAGTACTACAATGAAATTGGATAGCAATGAGAAAGATAAGTCATTAGATACTAAGCTTTATAGAAGCATGATAGGCTCTCTATTGTATCTAACTGCTAGTTGACCTGACATAATGTTTAGTGTTTGCTTATGTGCTCGTTTTCAATCTAATCCTAAAGAATCTCATGTGATTGCTGTAAAGAGGATATTTCGTTATCTAAAGCACACACCAAAGCTGGGATTCTGGTATCCAAGAAATACATATTTTAATTTAAATGCTTACATTAACGCTGACTATGCGGGGAGTAGAGTTGATAGGAAGAGTACAAGTGGCTATTGCCAACTCCTAAGCAACATGATTGTATCTTGGTATAGCAAGAAACAAAATTCAGTTGCTCTCTCCACAGCTGAGGCTGAATATGTAGCAGCTGGTAGTTGTTGTGCACAAGTGTTTTGGATCAAACAACAATTAGAAGATTATGGAATCTTGTTTGATCATATTCCCATTAAATGTGATAATACTAGTGCAATACACTTGACTAAAAATCCTATTCAACACTCTCGCACAAAACACATTGAAATCATATATCACTTTATACGTGATCATGTACAAAAAGGTAATATAGAACTTGACTTTGTGTGCACTGATATGCAATTAGCTGATATCTTTACTAAACCATTAAGTGAAGATTGTTTTTGTATGATTAGAAGAGAATTACGGATGAGTGATCCTTTATCCTAAAATGTGTTTGATTTGAGTGAAATTTGTGCTTTGAATGGTTAAATGTGTTTATCATTCATATGAAAAGCTTTTCTTGAATTCATGATGCATTATATGATCATATTAAGACAATCTTTATCTCAAAACTTGAAAAAGATCATTTCATGAAATCCTTATGATTCACATACTCAGTTTGGGTGAAAGAGTCGACACTTTATTTCATAGAGTCGGCTCATCACGACAATGGACTTAAATCATTTCATTAACAAGGCATGTGTTGGCTCATTTAGTTCATGAGTCGCCTCATGCTTCAGACCTATATACTTTAATGAAGCCCACTTTACAAACATTCAAAATTTTCCTCTCACTCATTCACTCTCACTCTTTTTCTCTCCCACTTCCCTGTTCGCTCCAAAACCCAACCATTACTCTCAACCATCGCAAATCTTCATAAACCCTAATCGATCTACTTTCCATTCTCACTAAACTCAACCTTCCTTTCTCCTAAAATGGCTCCCAAAACCTCAAAATCGAAAAAGATATCCAAAGCCCTAGTAGTAGTACCAGCTCCTACTTCAACAGAGCCAAAGAGAAAATCCAAATGAGGGTCTAGCAAAGACAAAGGGAAGCGCAAGAAGACTAAAACTGGAGAAGCTTCATCCTCAGCAGTCCTGGAATGGAATGAACTATATTTTAGTGAGGGCAAGGCCCAAGAAAGATACAATTCGATCTTTTCTCTTAGAAAAGTGTTCAATGAAAGATGGGTAGATTACAAATTCTTTGATCTTCATAAGTTCGAATTTGGTACAAAATTTGGAAACCTAGGGTGGAAATATATGACAACACTCAGGGATGATGTTTACCCTAATTTGGTTTCTCATTTCTATTCAAATGCTAAAAGGGAATTTGGAGAAGTGTCTATCAAATGTTAAAGGAATTACCAGCAATTTGGATAGAGAAATGATTAGACACATTCTTGGAATTAGAATTGGTGGAGAAGTTTATAGAGATGGTGTCTCTAGAAAAGACCAATTGAAAGCCTTATATGGAAAAGACATGGATGAAAATGTATAGCCCCTTGCCACTAATCTACCTCTTGAATTGAGGCTTGTTCATCACTTTACCTGCACCATATTTACTCTCAAAATTGGAAAGTATGATTATGTTTTAGAAAAGGAGTTGTTCTTCCTATGGGCATATATAACTAATTCAAGAATCGATTTGCCTCTGTTTATCTTGGATCATATATATAAGGCTACAATCTCCAAAATCACTTTACCATATGGAATTTTCTTGACAAAGGTTTTTAAGCATTTTAATATTGATTTGAAAAATAAGAAGAAGATAATTCCCAAAGCCATTAGTGATGAGTACAATGAGAGAACACTCAAGAGAATGGGGTATATTCTCAAGAACAACAAATGGATTCCAAAGAAAACAGAAGGGGAAAGTACTTCAAAAGGAAAAGCTCCAGCTGAGAGCATCTCGAGGCAGAGAAGCACAAGAAGATTATTGAGTTCTAAATCACAAGAAAGTACAGGGAATTTGAATTCTTTTGTGACTCAAGTTATGGAATCTCTGGACAGATTGCATCACAAGGCAGATATTGCAAATACAAAGATGATGATTTTCGAAAGAAAGATGGGAGAACTCAAAAAGGAAGTACAATTGTTAAGAAATGCCAAAGGCAAAATGGTAGAAGAAGAAGAAGAGGAAGAAGTTAATAAATAAGACAATGAGGAGGAAACACAAGAAAGGAAAGAAGCTAGGGAAGAGGACTCTTCGGCCACTGAATCTGAAGCTCACTAAACTCTCCCCTCCTTATCCTATTTATCCTTACCTCTATTACATCTCCTCACCTCATAGTTCCTCTTACCTCCTGACATCTGTTTTTCTCATGGCCCTGTTATAACATCTCTTTTGCTTTAACTAACTGTTGCATAATTCTTGTGAACATGATAACTGAACAATCCTTTGTAATTTCAATGGTTCAATCAATGAAATATCATTCTGTTCTGGTATCAAATGTGATTGCTTTGATAACTTGCTTGTTTGATTGATTCTCTGTTTCTACAATCTATTTTGTTTTTAATTTTTTTTTTTTTTTTTGCTATTGTACCCGTCTATCATTCTCACTCTATTGGTGTCACTCTCATTCTCTTTTTTATGCATTGACAAAAAAGGGGAGAAGTATTAGGGTATATTATTGGCAAAATTAGAGTAAAATTGTATTGGATAAGATAAATTGTGTTTGGGTTAAAAAAAGGGAGAAGTATTGGAAGTATTGGAGCAAAATTGATAAATTAAAAATTTGGTAGAATTAGGAACACGAAATGAACACTATGCTTTTACTGAAAAATGAGTTGCATATAAATATCTGTTTAAGATTGAGTATGTATATAAACTACATTGGAGAACCAGAATTGGCATTAAATGAAAATGCAATGAAATGAATAATTTTTTACTTATATAGAGCATGTTCTCAGGAGGAGTAACATGAATCTTTTTCCTCAAAATGTCTTTGATTTCACTGACAAAAACTCCCTGAAAATTGTTTTTGAAATATTTTTATCCTCTAAGCATCATTTGCTTAATTACGAAACAAAGGGGGAGTTTTCTTATTGGTATGTTATTTAACTTTGTTCATTTCATTTAATCTTATATGAACTTATTTTGCAAAAGTTTTGTCATCATCAAAAAGGGGGAGATTGTTGACTCAAGATTGACTCTTGTTAACTCAAGATTAATTTCCATGTTGATTTTGATGATAACTAAACCCTGTGTTATTTTACTAATGAATCTACTTAGTCTGCAGATTAACAAAATTCATAATTTAGACTTAAAGTTCAATCTTAAGTCTAATGCATGTCAAAGAGAATGCACAACAAATTCAAGATCAAGCAATGAATTCTAAGAGCTATGTAATAAACCAAACAGAGGATTGACGTCTATCTCTACTTCAAACAAATGTCTTATATTCGAAAAGATTGAAGGTGTTCAAATGAAACTTTCATCAAAGTATGCATAGACTCTGTGAGTTTGATTTGCACTCAAGATAGACTGAAGACTTTATCAAAATATGCAAAGATTACTAGAAAAGGTGCAAAGAATAGTTGAAGAGGAATTGACTGTTGAAAAGATTGAAAATGCTCAAGTGAAGACTTCATCAAGAATGCAAAGATCAAGTCAAGATAATGTGATTGAAGTTACTGAGAATATGGCTCACAATGACTGTCTGATCTCTACCTGGAATTCAAGTGAAGAATTCTTCTACAATATAAAGAATCAATGAAGACTAGATGTATGAAAAGATTTCATCAAGCCTGCAAAAGTCTCATTGAAGTGATCTGTAAAGAAGAAAGAAGAATTGCTATCAAAAAGAAAAAATCGAAAATAAAGCATTGTGAAGCTCTACGCAGTTGAGGAAGCCTGGCATTGAAAGATAGTGTTCTATAATGAAAGAAGAAAGCTTTGCAAATGAAGAAGAAAAGCTAAACATTGATCGAATGAAGCTTTGACAGTTTGAGAGTCAAGTGAATATCAATATCCAATAATTGATTCAATCCAAATTGAATAGAAGTTAACTACGATGAGTTAAAGAGATTTGATTGATCATCATACCCCAAAGAAATACTCCTTGAAGATCTTATATCAGTGCTGAGATGAGCTAGATCATTAGAAGTCAGAAAGCATATTTCTAGACAATGAGGGGACTCATGGAAATGAGGAGTCACCTCTTGATCACAGAAGTAAAAGGCCTGAAGACAAAATGAACAATGAGTGGACTCATGAAAAATGAAGAGTCGCCTCTTGATCACACAAGCAAAAGGCTTGGAGACCAAATAGACAAAGAGTTGACTCATTGAAATAAAGAGTCGCCTCATGGAGACAGACGCAAAGGCTTGAAGATGACATGATTAATAAGCGGACACATGAAGACGAAGAGTCGCCTCATGACAACAGAAGTAAAAGACTGAAGATCAAATGAACAAAGAGCGGACTCTTAAAGATGAAGAGTCGCCTCATGACAGCAGAAGCCAAAGATGTGAAGACAGAATGAACAAGAAGTCGCCTCATTGATATGAAGAGCGGACTCATAAAGTCAGTGAACAACTTCTGGTAAATGCAGAAGCAGAAAGTGTCGACTCCATAAACCTGGAGCCAACTCCTTAGGTATAACGGTTATTTTTCTTAACGTTATAACATTCTAGACGTGCATTAATGATGCCCAACAACCTCTAACGGATGGAATCAATACATGGGTTTATATACAAGCTTCCAGCTGCATTTATAGAAGAGACAAGAGACAAAAACAAGATCAACTAACTGATTCACTGATATACTCTGATATTCTTCCTGTCTTCAACTTGTGAGCTCAAATTGTAAAATCTACTCTTGTTAGATAGTTTGCTAGGTTCTTGTATATTCTTATACACTTGTAATTGAGAGTTTGAGAGTTCTCTTATGAAAGCAAAACTCTTGGAAGTTTGAGTGAAGCTTGGACAAAACCACTTGGTGATTGAAGAACTCAAGTGGGAGTTCTTGTGTATAGTGAGCTGAGCACTTTGTCAATCAGCAGCCCATTTGTAATAGGTGATTACAGAGTGGAAGAAAACTTCAAAGAGGTCATTCGGTGAGGATGTAGACCACGGGTTATGGTTGAACCTCGGTAAATTTGTGTGTTCTTTCTTGTGCTCTCTTTTCTTTCATTTCTCTTATTATATTGCATTGCATATAGATTGATCATTGTTACATTGCTTAGATTAATTTTAATTAATCTTAATTGTTATTAATATTCGAAAAACCTAATTCACCCCCCTCTTGGGTTGCCCTTTGGACCAACAAAAACTACTCCTAAAACCTACAAAAAAACGTCCTCGTCTAGAATCCCCCTAAAAGAGGTTCAGTCTTAGCTTATATAGGCAGCAGAAAGATAGGAAACTCCGCCTAATCGTTCGAACGGTCTTTTAACGGTCATCTGACGGATTTTATACTCTCTGAATCTATCAAACGGTATTCAAACCTGATTTTAGCATGACACCATTTGACGTACCATTCGAACGCACTTCGAACACCTGATTATTGTTCGAACGCCCTTTTAACGCACTTCAAATGCTTTTTCCAATTTAGCGTGAATTTTTCTTTTTTAAGCCAGAATTTTTGAAAACATATACAAAACTAAGTTAGTAACGAATTAGGACTAAAATAACATAATTAAATCTATTCTAAGGCTAACAAACAACTATTAAGGCATATAGATTGCACTTTTAAAGTACAATCATGGATATTCCCATCACCAATTAAATGGTCTATTCTTTCACTTGCATCTTCAAAAAAATCTAAAACATCTAGATAAGGAATATCGACCTAGCCATCAAAATCCGTAAAATTCATTTCTGCATTTTTTTCCTTTATCTTTAATCAGGGCTTGGTAAAGCTCTCTCAAATGTTTAAGCGTACGACAGGTACGTGACCAATGGCCTTTCATCACACGCCTATAACAAGTATCTTCAAATTTCTTGGGAGGTTTATTCTATAATTATTTTTCTTTTTCAGAGTTATTTCACTGCTGGTGGTATAGTGTGATATTTTTAAACCTCATATGATAACCTCCACGATAATTCTCACAAGTTCGAACATTATTCCTACCACAACCATAGCCATGTCCTCGACCACGTCCGCTAAATGAGATTGCATTCATTTCAAAAAATAGAGAAGAACTAGTAAGTCGAGACTGATGATTTTTCAGTAACAACTCATTATTTTGTTCAGCCACAAGAAGACATGATATCAATTTAAAATATTTTTTAAAATCTACACTCTCGATATTGTTGCTGCAGGAGCATATTCGAGGCATGGAAGGTGGAGAATGTTTTTCCTAATATGTCTTCATCAGTAATAATTTCTCCACATAACTTTAATCGTGGGTTGATTTTAAACAATGCAAAGTTGTACTTACTAACTATTTTAAAATCTTGCAACCTTAAGTGCATCCAATCAGCTTGGGCTCTTGGGAGGATTACAATCTTCTAGTGCTCGTATCTCTCCTTTAAATTTTTTGCATAATATCAATGGATCTTTTATCGTAAGGTATTCAGATTTTAATTTTTCTTGAAGATGATAATGAAGAAAAACCATTGCTTTAGTTATTGTGTATTCAAGTGCCTTCGCAACCAAATGAATCTCAGTATCAAGAATCCACGATAAATAATTATTCCCAAAAATGTCAAGGGCGGTGAATTTCAATTTTGTAATATTCGACATTTTCAAAATGCTATAGTAACAAAATAATAAGAGAAAATTAGGACAAAATTATTAAAACTACACATATATTCAGGCCACATAAAATAATAAAAAGAACACTAATTAAATAAATAGTGTGCAGGCCTTAATAAGCATTCTACAACAATGCTTGATTGCATTGTTAAAGTAATACACATAATAAATTATAATTGTAATAATATACCGAACATATTATTGTTAGGCGTATATTATGATAAACAACAACCGATAGAACGCAACGTACTTTGTATTAAATATGATTTATTAAATAATTACTATTACTATTCATCATTGTTCATAAATAATGATGAATAGTAGAATGCAATTCATATATATATATATATATAATATCACTATTTTTGTCCGTATTATAGCTTTTAATCTAAACATTAAAATATAGTCAAGTCGTATGTCTATGGAAAGCTATTAAAATATGGATTCTTGATCTATAAATATCATAGGCAAAAAATACAAGATCTGTGAGCAATAATGTGATAAAGTTTCGAAATAAATACTATTCATCTCAATAGTTTAACTACTGTTTATACTATTCATACGAATTGAGTAAACAGTAAAGAATTCAAAATGAAGATAAAGTACCCATAATGAAGTACCTTCCTGATGTAAGGAAGACCACAAAGCACTTAGGGCATCATGCTGATAACATATTATAAAACTAAAAGATTATAAAGCAGATAAAAAAACTCAAGACAAAGTATATACTATATATAGAGAATAGTTCTTTAAAAATTATTAAATATTTATTATATTAGTTCTTCTGGAACTATTAGAGCTAGATCTTCTGAATCACCCAATACTTTTATTGATAATATAGAACTAAAAGAATACAACATGAGTTTTGAGGAATTACCTATACTACTTCTTCATTTCTATTTTCTCTGTACTCTTCATTTATATTTTATTTTCTTTCTTTTTACTCTTAGTTGTTCACCCGAGCTCCTACATATATACTAATAGGAGTCGTGAGCAACTGAGCCACTTGAGACAGTAGCCGTCATAATAAAAGTCATTTATGAAAATGAAGATACTTCACAACAAATATTGTATTAAAAAGTCAAGTACTCCAAAAGCTTGCCTAATTAAGTCAATATATACCATAAGTATTTAATGTTAAAGGAGTCATGGGCCTAACTCAACTTTAAAATCTGCTTACAAAGTGAGAGTTGTTCAATGACATATATAGATGTGATGGTCTTCGTATCCGGACGATGTGAGATTATATACACCCTGAGACTTTTACACTATGAATGATCTGCAATTATGGTAGATTGGCTACGAGGGACAGATTATCGGATCAGGCATAAATGTTCAATCTAAATGACTTTCGTGCCAGTCATCGGAAGAATCTCAAAAGAACTTCTCTTCTCCTATACTTAATTGCTCCGATACAAAAAAAAAAAAAAAAATACTTTGCAGGAATAATAAATTGGACAATACACCACTGCTATACTAAATAATGGTGTCTTTGTCATAAGAAAAAAAATTATAAACAGTGGATGTTTGTCACCTATGGGTAGAAAGAAATCAAAGTGTTGATGCAAAATAAATCCCCTCCTTCAGCTACCATTAAAATGATAGTAAAAGATGTTCAAGCCAGGAAATGGTGGCAATAGCCATAACAGCGGGGAAATGTGTGGGAGTAAAAAGGTTTATGCCTCTCAATATTTTGTTTGTAGAATTAATCTAATGTATTACCCCCGCTTGTTAAGCATCTTAGATATATATTTAATCAGATGTACCAAAGTGTCGATTAATAAATTTTGTTATTTCTCTTAATAAAGTTTAAGATAAAATTGTCTGGGTATGATGTGAATGGTATCAAAATCTCTAAGTAATTTAATTTTTGGCATTATAACAAGTACATAAGGCAATATAAAATATTTTTAAAAAAAAAAAGTACTTGCGGCATATTCAGTCTAAATCAGTTGGATTGGTATAAATATTTATCCTACAGCAAAATATTAAGAAGCATAAGTATTCTCATACTCACTTTTTGTTTATGTGCCCTACGCCCTTTGTATAAACTTTGAATACTAATACACACACTTAAAAATTAAAATGGTTATTTCTTAGAATCACCATTATTAAATTTTGATCAATTTAAAAGTGATTAGCTCACTACTCTAAGATAATATATATTTGTTGAACAATATTATATATATGACAAATAAACAGATTGCGTCCTAATCAATGCCTCTCTCAACTTATCTTGTCCTTCTCTTTATCTCTCCAAAAGCAAAGCTGTTGTTGCCTTGCTTACATTTTAATATGTTATATGAGTGTTAGTTATGAACATAGCACCTCCACTCAAACTAGTGCTTTGGTCTACATTAGGGGAAAAGCAACAAAAATATATAACAAAAAGTGACTGAACTAGAATCAAATCAAATATATCCATTGACATGCATTTGAAGTTCCATTGAAGCATGTTGTTGAGAAGATTGTGCAGACGTGGGTTCTTTCCCGGCTCTTACACGTGAAGTAATAATAGATAGCAGTTCAAAAGCAACTAGTAGAGTATTCACTTATTAATTCTTTCAGTAAAGGCACTTCTTTTATAAACACACCACAAAATTAAGCACAAGGCAACTTATATTGAAAATACCACAGAAGTCAGTAGTTTTCTAGTTACTTACCTTTCTTAATTGTAGATTATCATAAGCTCCTAAGTTATTGATTGATTATTCTAACCAATAACAACTCTGCAAAGTTATTGTATACCAAAGGATTGACGAATTAAAGTGAAAGTATGGAACTCTTCATGTGCTTCCTTCAAGGTGCCTTCTATAATCTATCCTATGATCGAGATTAGGCAAAGTTAGAGAACGTTTAGTGACTTCATGCTGAGCTCCAATTTATCTAGATGTGTTCTGTGGTCTCTTTGATTAAGCTTCATTTTATCCCATACGAGGGTGTTTAAATATGAAAAATAAAGCTGTTTTGACGGTCTGTATTAATTGTTAGGGCATGTTTGGCAACAACAACATCAAGGAACTTGTGATGACCGTGTGCAATTAGAGGATGTTTCATTTTATTCTTTCAATGTTCCATGAGTAAAGCTTCACTGAATCAAATGAGGCATGGTTGATAATTTTTAGGGCAAGAGAGAACCGAAGAACATCATATAACAATCAAAGAATGGCAATCTTAGATTCCACTGTACAACAACAGATGCAATAATCAGTCAATAGCAATGCAGAACTTCATTATACATTTGTTGTTCCTTGAGATATTTGGCTGGAAGTTAGTTCGCCCTCCAACATTGTAATATGCCTCAGAGCTGAATTTATCATATCTTCTCTTTAATTTTTTGTTATTTTCTTAATTAGGTTGCCTCCAAGATCCACATTTGAACAAATATATATGTATATATATTGTTACCCAAAGGCTCAAGGCTTTGAGATCCATATAACTCCTCCCATTTATAGAATACTATCAACCTATGTTGTACAATGACTGAGGCAATTGAACTTTTTCTTTTTGTGAACGTCTTTGAGCATCCAACTGACCTCTAAACATTGTCAATCTCCATCTCATTCGTATATTGGCCAAGATAACCAGGATATATTCATAAAAGAAAATGCAACCCATAATTTCCTTACTCTTGGACACAAGTAAGTAGCTCTTACGTGTATAATATATAGGTCCCATAGCATTATATTTATGATCGAGAAAATGGGGTGAGAAATAAAATTATATACAGCATTAATCATTCCTAAAAGAATCGAACTCATTTGAGAAATTCAAGGTATTAATTACCCCAATCTAACTTATTTTCTCAATTTAAGAAGACAAATGCTAACATGTACCCAAGGCACATGTTGAACATGAATTACCTAGTTGTACAAAGTGTGAGACAATGTATGCTTGCTAACAAGCCTCATTTAAGTAAGTCAATATTTGCATCAAAACAGGTTGAAAATTGTCAAAACTGCGCATAGCATTAATGATACAAATATTGTGTTGCATCAAGCAGCACCCTAGAGAGCTTTAGAGTTGAGAGTCAAGACACATGCATCATCAAAGAGAAAAGAATCTCAAGAACAAAAAATAAATTAAATTAAAAGAAGAAAGAAGAAGAAGAAGAAAAAGGAAGATGAAGTATACTTAACATTAACAGCATTTTTTTTTATACTCTTTTCAATAACCAATCCACTCAAGTCGGTTGGGTGAAGTTCGTATATGTAAAGCCTGTAGGCTTGTATTGTCCTCCTTGTATGATCTTTTGATATCAATATAGTTATCCTTTTGCTGTTAAAAAAAAAAAAAAAAAAAAGAAGTTCGTAGTTACAACCCTTTGCTAAGAGAGAGAGAGAGAGAGAGAGAGAGAGAGAGAGAGAGAGATGAACATGGGAAACAAAATGCAATGGCCATGTCATGGTTGTTCTCCTTGTCCCCTACCAGACAATATAAAATTAGCAGAGGCTGCTATCCCAGTGCTAAGTAACTGGTTGTCCGTACATGCGTATATATATACATATATATGTGTGTGTGTGTATATCGCTGTACTATGAAAGACAGTTTTACTGGAAATTCAGTGGCTGCAATCCCACAGCTTAACCCAACTTAAAAAGCTGAACACTATGCTGCTGTCATCAGCTTATAAAACCTAGTTTCAGGGAACAGAATAGGTTAGATTCATCAACTACTGTAAGTTGTCAGTACTGAAATGTCTAATTAAGCAAGGTCTTTTTCATGAAGAACCCCTTCTCTGTGCTGCTATTACCATGTCTCTTTTAGCTTTTGTCAAACCAATGTATTTGTTCCTTAATGAATAGCTAACAATGGGACCACCCCACACAATACAGTCGTGGAGTTTATAACATCACTATAATGTAGAAGCAGTAACCAGAAGTTTGAGCTTCCTATAAACAGTTGCGGAAATGCATCCCAGAAAAGAAATATTAATTAAAACTTTTAAGGGGGCATTTTTAATTTTTCAAGGGACAACGTGAGCAATATTTCTGAAGTTGTAGGTAAAACCAAAAAAGTTCAGAAGTTCAGAGGGGAATAAAGCCGATAGTGGCCGTGGGCGAATCTTAGATGAGCAAAAATATGCTACTGTTGCCAAGGCTCATTTTGGTTTTTTTCTTGTCTGAGTAATACACAACTGTTTTACAGAATATCCGAATGATAGTAGTACCCTAAGCAATAGGGTTAAGTTATTGTTGACGCCCCATGAGCACATTGACCAAATCCCTATGGCTGAGTGAGGGGAATAAACAGCGATTCAAGGACCAAATGTTTTAGAATATTTCCCTCTCTTCTGGCTTAATTGGTGATGATTATGAGAATCTTCATAAATCAATCTTTACTTAGAAATTGTTTGAGACCACTAACTACACTTGCGTGATCAAAACATAAAATGCAAAAAAGAAATAAAAGAAACAACTTAGTTAGAGAGTTACCTGATGAAAGCGAGATTGTGTAGGATGGATTTGGCATTAAAATATCCCCTTAAAAATTGAAACTATTCTATAGATGTACAAAAGATGAACATAAATTAATGTTTGTAGGAGTTTAGTGACTTCTAATCAAGAACTAATAAAGTTTTAAAAATAAAAAATAAAAAAAAAAAGATTCTGTACCATCATTTGGAGCAAGTATTTTTTTTTTTTTTTGTTTTTTTTTCGAGTTGCCATATCTTGTCGTGGATCTGTTATGGTGCTATTGAAGTCCACACAATGTGTAATACTAGATATAATAATAGAGCTTTTCAGGCTGATTAGTGGCCAAGGCTTGGGAAAGCTTTGGGATAATGTACACACCACTATAATCAATTCGAGGATTTGTAATTATAAAATCATGAAGATCTTGTGTAGACTCTATATTTATACTTTGATTTTGGAAAACGCGTATCTTCACCATTTGTTTGTTCTTTTGTACAGGACTCTTGCGTACTTCTCACCTTCTCCAAACTTAGAGTTTCGTGCACAAGTCTATCCCTTTTATCGACTTTAAATTTCAAATACAGCAATTTTAGAAGTGAGATATTATTAGTCTTGTTGATGGAAATTAATATTTTGACCCTTCTTGTTTTTGGTTATCTTTGTCCTACAAGTTTCTTTTCTTGCTTTTTCCATCATCCCGAGGTCTTGTTTGAGCTATGCCAGAAACTACTCAGTAATCTCTCTGATCTTCTTTGCACTCATGGAAGTTCTTGTGATACTCTTCAAAACCAGTCTTTCGTGTTCTTCCCTCCTTTGTGTATGAAACTCTTCTTCTAGTTGTTGAAGGGCCAATGTTGACATGTCCTAGTTAATGTCAGTCATATGCTTTAATTATAACATTTTCGTCATCATGAACTCTTTACTCCATCACAACATAGACATATACATATAATATACATCTTTTATATATATATATATATATATATTAGGGTTCATGTGAACCGCAGGGCTTGAAAGTTGAAACAGATCCATCACCACATATTGTCTCTTATATATTGCCTGTCTGCCCTTTGCTCTGCCCCTCTTGTATATGTAAACTATAACTGTAAATTGCTTGAGATCTTGCTGGTCAAGATAATATTATGACACTAATTGATTCTCAACGTAAGACATTGAAATAAATAACATAGCTCGAACAGCTAGAAGAAAGAAAGAAATGAAAAAAATAAAACACACACACAGGTTAGACAAACAACAGTTTTACCCATCTTCAAAAGCGGAAATTTCTTCATATACTTTTGGGTTTATTTACAATTTTGAATTATGAATGCTGATCAATTAAACCAAGTAAAAGAAAGGATGTGGGGGTCAAATCCAACAAGAAAAAGAACAATACATTTTAGGTTGATCTGGCCTAAATCTAGCCCTCGGCCAACTGAAAGTTTCAGCTGACCAATCCATTGATCTGTGAAATCGACAAAATTTCTGGTAACTCAGAGGTCAGGGTTAAAATTTCCTTATTGCTTTGCAAAAACCACAAAAGTATATATAAATATAGACACGAGCTATATTACAAAAGGGGAACACCAATTTTGACTTAAGTTTTCTATTTCCAAAGTCCAGAACTGATTCAGAATTTGCAACAATATACACTTAGAGAACAAATGTGTAAACTTGTAATTTCAGATAACTACATGTCAATTTAAAAAATGACTGCTTCAATTTTAAAACTCCTCACAAACTTGGGCCATGGCAAAGAATTCGACGAAATTTTTTACTTTTTCTAATTGGGCAGAAACAATGCGTGCGCTAGATCAGAATCACTGCAATAGAGAGCATGCATCTATATGCCTTGCAACTCCATAATGATTTTTCAACAATAAATATACGTACACAAGCCCACAGAGAGAGAGAGAGAGAGAGAGAGATTTTAAAATTTGCACGCTAAATTACTTCTTAGAATGTTGCAATTTTTACATTCAGGACGAAGCATTTTAAAATTTTCCATGTGTTACTAAAGAACAACAAAACTGAATTCCAACTGTCCAAATAGGCGTTGCTACGGACAGGAGAGAATTATCAATAAAGCTTTTTTTTTTTTTTTGATAAGTGAGCATCATCAGCATGCATTACTGGCCCCTCCCTATGTATAACATCTAACAATTATACTCACAAGTATTAATGATATACAGTTGAATAATTCTACCTACCAGCCGTAAATAGGATTTTCTACCTGTGGAGGCAAGAGAAGCAGGTCTTCACAATGCTGCTTATCATAGTCCCGTGTCCCGGGTATTGCCCCTGTGCACAGCCTAAGGAACTCATTCCCGGTAAGACAGTAGTGGGCAAACGCCAACCCTCCATCAACCACATCCATCAATTTAGGCATTGAAGCTGATTTTCTGACGATTTTCCCATTAGTTTGACTCGATTGTGAATGACCTTTTTGGTTATTCAAGACTCTGTCAAGCTCGGAATACTCCATAAATCTCTGAGTTGCAGCTTCCCACGAAAGGTTATATCTTTGTTCAGGAGTAAGCGGCTGAGGCTCATTGGCCATTGCTTCTTTCACCTTTGCAACAAAATCTTCAGGAGTCTTGTAAGTCAAACAGTTGGGGAATGACCTGAAGAACTCGTTTGATGGATGATCTGCACAAACCACAAATTTCCCCATTGCAAGGGCCTCGGCTGTGGCCGTGCAGAGCACATCGCTAATGCTGGGATTTATGAAGACTTTGTAACTACAAGCAAACAAAACCATCAAGAGAGGGAAAATTTCTAAACAGCCAACTGCTCCTGAATTTCTGTTAGCTGCACTTTCAGCCATATATATGTAGGTAATATTTTCTAAGACAAATCAATCAACTCATCAAGAGAAGTTAGAAGATTCCTTACCCATGAAGAGAATCATCAGCATGGTCTCTGCCCTTCATAAAGTTGACATTCAGATCGAATTTTCTAGCCATGCTCTGAACTTCCTGAGCATCCTCTCCATTTCCATACACATCCACTTCGAAGCCATCAAGATCGTTCTTCTGCTTCGCTAATAAATCTATCAGCTCCCTGTATCCTTTTGCCCAAACCATCTTGCCCAAGAAATATGCTCCTTTTGTGAAGGCTTGCTGCCCATGCTCCCTTTCTGCAGCAACTTTTTCGCCAATTTGCAGAAACTTGGGATTCACCCCATGAACATTGCAAACTACAGACTTAGGTAAATCCTGGGTGGCCGCGGAAAGACGAAGAACCTAGACAAAGAACATTAACAAATCAGTTTATGGCTAAAATATGAACCTTTGAGACAAGTTGAAGATATTACCAAATTTCACCACTCAATATATCTCACACAAACCACACAACATCTTTAGAAAATGGAGGAACAACAACACAGATTATAAGAAAACCAGCAGGTTAGACGTATGCCTTGTGGCAGTATGCTCTTGTGACCCAATTATTTATGTGTTTGACAAGGAAAGCTTGAATAGCCCCATTCTTCTCCCTCTTGATGTATTCTAAGTAATTTGTGTGAACAATACCAATAACATGATTAAATTTATCAGTCCAGCGTTGACCATGATGGTACCAGTTCAGATGTTCTGGTTCTTCCAGGATGGCGATGTCAGCATCCTTCGATGGAATGAATTGAGATGTATCTCCGACAGGTATTATACTTCGCCTTTCTTTTGAGAACTAAAAACAGTCAATGCAGCGAGTCAGTTATTGCCAGAAGCATCATACAGAAAATGAGACGGTGTAGTATCTCTTCTGAAATTACCTTTCCTGGATAGAATGAGATTTTGAAATCAGCCTTAAAACCCACCCTTTCCTCCAGCCATTGACATATATAAGCCTCCTGCTCTTCTGGTGAACTAAAAGTGAGATTATTCGGGTATACTAGTTCTTGGTCTGATCGACAAAGCCATGGAACCAGCAATGTGACATTTTGTTTTGCAGACTTTGACAAATAAGCAGCTCGAAACAGAGGATTTACAGCTGTTCCTGTCATCCATGGAAGACTGGCAGTTGTGACAATAGCAACTTGTCGTTTCCTGTTTGACAAATCATGCTTCGAAGAGCCGGTCCGAAAGCCCCCCTCATAACAATGCCCTGTACTTTGGATGACACTGGCTATCCTTAAATCCAGTTCATCACTAATGTTATCACTTTCAAGAATCGAGGATTCTCCTGCAGGTATAGAACGCCATAGAAGTTGATTCTTGCGTTTGCTACACAAGCTTTCCACTATCTTCTCAGATATATCTGCCATCATGGTTGGAACACTCAGGACTTTGATAGTAGAGATTTCTCATCTCTCACAAAAAGTCGAGCAAAAAAATTTTTATATAAGTTAAACAAAGAAGCAAGAAGTTTGCAGTGACTTATATGCCTAACCTGCTCTCCCCTTCCTCCCCGCCCAATGTCTGAACGATATCACTTATGGCACACGTAATCCTTTTTATTTTATTTTTTCTTTCCTTTTTGTGTGCGTAGGTCCCTACATGTCTCCAGATTCAGATTACTATCATGGATTATGGTTAGAACTTCAACTTTCGAAGTATTCTATGCAACCATGGCTCACATGTATAAGTTCCTACGTGTCTTAAATTTCAACTTCCTTTGGAAACTACTTCAACTGTCATAAACACTTTATGTACTCCGTTTTCCTCTACAACGCACAATAGTAGATAAAAGAATTCACCTTTTCTAAACTATCAACATAACTACACAAGCAACATGAGTGTCACCTCTCATGAAATACATAACAACTTCCCTTTACAGATTTTTCATTCATATAATTACTAACTTGGATACCTTCTTGCAAACCTTTTTTGCATCTAGGCATCCACATGGCCAAAGCAAGCCCTATCTGCAAAACACGTGGGGGAAAGGTAAAGGAGGGGTATGCATTCGGAACATACGAGCTTATGGAAGTCCAGTTGAGGTGTTTAGAAATTTTTGGGTGATGGAGCAGTTTGATTAGCTCATATCCTAAACAACATACAACAAAAACACGAGACAGCCAATTAGTCAAGGGAAAGCACCTGATGGGGAACAAAGAAGACCAATAAGTGGGATTTATCATACTTAGAAATTTTATTTTTGTAGAATTACAATTTTATTTGTATTCTATTTTTAGTTTTTGTTTCCTCATTGACTAAGGCTTCTATGGTACATACAGGCCGAAGTGTGTAAGGATTAGATTTTGGATGATATTCAACTGAATACAGAATATTGGTTTCCCTCCCCTCTCTGAATATATCCTTCCATTTCTCCCATCTCTCTGTTTCTTCTATTCTCTATCTCTGAGCTTCTCTTCTTTTCTTCTTCTCTGCATCTTCTTCTAACTATCTCTTTTAGATTTTCACCCTCTATTTTTCTTCTCCATCTCTCTCTTCTCTCACCTCTTCTTGTGGCACATCAGCACTTCAGTACATAGATATTAGAATAAAGGTCATATTCAAGACTAGATTCTCATGGTCTCTAACTAATGAGATATAATTAAACTCTAAAAGGGAGTAATTAAGAAAAAAATAAAGACACAAAACAACAATATCTAAAATCACTTTGGTTTTATGTCTATCAAATCTACCATGTAAAGTGGCTTCTTTTTTACTTAGGTGATTGATGGAAATGGAGAATAAAAGAAAGGCCTATATATGGAAATATCTACCTGGAAAGACATATAAATTATGACAGGGTCTTTACTCTTTGGAGAAGAAAGAAGAAAAGAGATATCAATAAGATATTGTTGAACAAAAAGAGGCATGATGGAGCCATGCCTAATGTGAGAACAGTGGAAGGAAAGACAAATGAATTTTCAATGGAAATAGGATTCAAATAAATAGGTTTCTTAGTAAGCATATTGAAGACAATTCCTATCATATATTGTTATCTACTAATGACATAGATTTAACTGGTGAAACTAATATATCAGTTATTTTTAAATTAGAACTATGTAAAATGCTCTATGACACTAGAACCTAAAGGTTTTAGACTACGTAGGACAGGGACAACAGTGGTAGGTTTCAATTGTAGCAGGGTTAGAAGTAGAACAAATATATGGTGAAAGATAAAGACCCCCTAACATAATTTGAATGGAGGCTGTGGTACCAGTTCCAATATCTGAAATAAATTATATTTGAGGAATGCGAGGTTGAGGATGGTGCCTGCAAATCTTGATAAGCTTGTCAACCAATCCAGGCTGAGTGTCACTATCTGTTCTTCAGAGCCTCATGAGGCCTTGAAAAGCGCCCTAATGCACTTGTCAAGTGCCCAGGAACTGCCACGACCAATGGACGAAGGATAACCCAAGCACCCCAACAGTGTCCAGCAGCCAAGCCCAGTAGGTAGCAACCATGCCAACTTCAAGTATGGGACAATCCAGCCACATTTTGCCACACAACCTAGGGTCCAATATGTTGTATATATGTAGTCATTTAGGATCTCAGATGTCTTGTAATTTATTTCCTTTTGTTGTATTTATGAGGGGCCATTATGACTCCTCGAGCATTCCTATCAGTTTGTAAATGGCTCAAAATGTTATTATATCAAAGACACCTCCTGAGAAAACTTCTTGCCTTGTTAGTAATGAAAATACACTACTTTGCCTATTTTCTTGTGAATTTCCATCAACTATTGTAAATTGCTTGCATGTGTGCCAACAACTTGCTTCTTACAACAAACTAGTGAGGATTTGAGCTTGGTGGGCTTGCCACATAGACTTCACCACACATGGCATGCTTATGAACTACAATCTACTCACAAGTGTTGCCCCATGATAGTTGGTATCATAGCCACAACGAGACTCATGGCCTAGCAGCTTCACGGCAACTTTGTTGTACCGAAACAACTTCAACATGGTGACTCAAGCACAGAAGATTGAGACTCTAAAGAGTAGGGCAGATGGATTGTCCGAAATGGCCGCAAGATTGGAGGATAGAATTAGAGCACTTGAGCAAAGGAGTGTTGGTGCTTCTTTAGCTAGCACTAGTCAAGCTAGGGATGTCAAAACTCTTCGAGTGAAGATAGTCAGCCTTTGGCAATATTTGGAGGATAATAACAATCATGTCAGTGTGTTGACACACCTCGTTGCTATGGGAGGAGGAGGAGGCAATAGGGGCGAAGGGAACAATACCAACGCGCCAATGTGGCAGCATCAGAGGTGCCCCTATTGCATCTGCCAAAGCCTCGTGCCTACAGGCTACTAGAGATGCTAAGGAGCTCGACAACTTTCTGTTCAACATGGAACACTACTTCGCGTAGGAACAGAAGGTATCAATGGCTACATGTATCTTACAAGTAATGCCAAGCTTTGGTGGCGCACCAACTACGATGATATCCGGCAAGGACTATACAACATTGTGACGTGGGAGGAACTCAAGCTAGAATTCGATCTTGAGAATGTGGAGTATAAGGCCCGGCATGCCTAGCAAAAATGCACACCAGCACTATCAGAGACTATGTCAAGCAATCCTCAGTCCTAATGCTTGACATTCGAGATATGTCCAAAAAAGATAAGTTGTTCTACTTCCTTGAAGGGTTGAAGCCATGGGCTAGGGTCGAGCTACACAGTCTGAAGGTGCAAGATTTGTCTAGTGCCCAACTTGTAATTGAATGCCTAGTAGATTATGTCGCTAAAGCACAATGGCAACAAGAGAAGAACTCTTCAAGCAAGAGTGGAGGAGGCGGCAACGCCCATGGGCATGGCAAGCCTAAGAGTGGAGGAGCCGAAGGAAGGACTTCATACAAGGGAGATGGAACAAGAACTCCTCCTCCAACTGCAAGGGGAAATACTCCCACTAAGACAATAAGCACAAGGGTCCCGTTTCTTGTTTCTTAGGCAACAGGACCACATAGGGGGCCTGAGTGCCCGCCCAAGGAAGTATGAGACGCCCTAGAATCTTCTCTGTCTAAACGATACATTCAAGATCGTGGGAGCAGTAACAGTGATAATGAAGAACACACAAGATCTAGGTAAAGTGGTAAGCAGAGTTCTGAAGCTAGCTCCAGGGTGGGGGCTTTTCACATGGTGGATGTTGTAAAGAAACAAGCCTCTAGCTCCAAAGTCAAGAAGGGCAAGGATGTTGATGCCAAACCCAGAACTAGGGAATTGATTGCACTTCAAAAGTGCAATTACAACATCTTAATTTGTGCTTTGTTAGCCTCAATTTAAGAGTTTATATGCCTCTTTAGTTAGATTTTAGTATTAACTAAGTTTATTTGGCTTTGTATAGGTTTTGAGCTAAAATCAAATGATTTCGGGAGCATTTCGGATGAAGGCATAATGTGTTTGCTGTCAAAGTACAAACTTCTAAAACTGTGGTACAAGCTGCTAAAGCACACAAAACTGAAACTTTGAAAGGCCATGTTTCTCAAACCATACATATTACCGAGGTCCATAATGTATGTTTTTCATATAACTTTTTGAAATCTTTCCTAATAAACTGTTCAGACGGCTGTCCAAAAGCCTTCATGGACCGTTTGAACGCTCAGCAAACTTCAAATGATGGTTTTTAGCGTTTGAATCAGGTTTGCAAGGCGTTAGCTAGGCGTTCAAACGCCTAGCTAACAGTTCGCACAGCTCTATTATTGTTCAGCCTATTTAAGGCCGTTTTTTCCCCAAATTTGAGGATCTCATCCTATTTTTGGTTTTCTAGTATTGTAGTAGTAGTTTTAGAGAGAAAAAATCTAGATTTTCTTGTATTTCTTCATTTTAATTGTAATCAAGCACAATTTCTCTTAAATTCAAAGCAATTTTCTTATGAATTCAAGTAGCTAAACTTCTCTCTGGAGTCCAATTGTGAAGATCATCCATGGGTTTCAAGGTTTTCAATGGAGGTAATGGGTTTATTATTGTTTTATCTTCTTAAATCTCCTAATTCTTAGCAATTGAAGCTCTATGTTTCGTAATTTCAATGCACACTCTCTACATTGGTATTGATATTGCACAAATTGATAGTACGAGTCTATGATCCTCAAATTGATTGTAATTCTAACATCAAATTGCTATTGAATTGGATCTATGGTAATCATTTCTTAGATTTTCTATCGAAACCTTGTGTTCTTCACTAAGTTTTTGAGTGTCCATGAATGAATCATGAATTTGGTATGGGTGTTGCTTAGATCGATGGTATGAACCCAAGAGTTTCATCATTTACATTTCTAAGATTGATTGTCATTGATTTCATTGTTTTAATGGTCGAAATCCTCCGGATCAAAGGCTCGCGGTGAAGCCAATGATTTGAGTTATCAAACCTTATTGGAACCTTGGGTGAATTGGGTGATTAGATCAATTGGATCCAAGTCCTTTATCTTAGTAGTTTAATTGTTTTAATATTACTTTAGTTTAGCTAACTCAACCTCTCAAAATCAAGTGTTATTAGTTTTATCTTTTTAAAAAGTAATTTCACTTGGGTTGTTCCAAATTGTTGCAAATCTTGAGAGAAATAAATGTGAGTTGAAGCCTATAACTTATATTGAGCTTGATCTTCGAAAGAATCGATATCCGGACTCATCGGATTTAAATTACATCGCCAACCGAATCTTACGGTTATACATTGCACATATTTGGAGCAATTCAGGAATCCTACCAAGAGGAAGAAGAACAAAGTCACCACTAAAGGTTTCATGTTCATGGACATCCAGGTCAATGGCAATCCTGTCTGTGCGCTCGTGGACACTAAGGTCACCCACAATTTTGTGGCTAGCATGAACGTAGAGAGACTAGGCTTCTCCTTAGAAAAAGACCCTAGTCGGATCAAGGTAGTGAATTCAAAGGCACAACTTATCTATGGTATTACAAAGTCAGTCACTCTTAAAGCGTCCATATAGGAGGGGAGTATCAACTTCACGATAGTGCCCATGGATGACTGTCATGCTATCCATCGGTTAGAATTCTTAAGGGATATCATGACAGCAATGATGGCATACAACAACACCATGTGCATGATGGAGTAAAAAGCTTGCGCAATTCCCATAATGTCTACCAACAACGCTAAGAAGTTCCTCTCAGCCTAACAACTGAAGAATGGTGTTACAAGACATGAACCCACATGGATACAAGCCTTAACAATGGAGGAGTTTATGACGGCCAGGTCAATCCCAACTCCATCAAGAAGGCCTTGAAGGAGTTTTAGGACATCATGCGAGAGCAACTCCCCAAACGACTCCCTCAGTTATAAATACACCCTCAGGTATATCAATACGGCATTAGAAATATCTATGATAAAAAAAAATAAATAAGAGCATCATAAGTGCAAAACAAAACTCAAAAGAATTACTTACCTTTTCTAATGCCAAGTTGATCCAAGAATGGCCCAGATTGCCTGACTAAATATGCCAAAAGTTCTGGTACATCAAGTGGTGGGACTTCCTACATCAGATAAATAAAGAAAAGGAAACATTTAGCATAGTTTGTTCTGACAATGCCTACAGGTCTGTAGAATGTAATTAAACCTGGGCTTGAGGGTTAGGCATCTACAACCATTAGATGTTAGAATGTAAAAATGAGGTGCCTAACACAACCATTTCAATGAAATAAGATTTGAGATACCTTCAAAAAGGAGAGAGAGAGAGAGAGAGAGAGAGAGAGAGAGAGAGAAATAACCACTCATGTCCAATACAAACATCATATTCCCTCACACCTTTTTCCCAATGAAGAAAGAAGCACAGTGCGAACCTTGTTCTGTAGCCACAACTACAGTAACAAGGCCTCCAACAGGACATGCCCTGACCCCCTCCCACAAAGAGTACAAACCACATAAACAAAAATTGCTTCTGCAATTTTTCCAAAGAAAATTTGCATTTGAATTTGCTACTTTCCTGTTTATCAGCAACTTTGTATGACAGAAGTTCCACCTCTTGGAGTGAGGGAAAAAAAAGGTGACATACATTATATTATACCCATTACAATGACAAGCAACAATTGACAAAAACAAGAAGGAAAGTACTTGCTCGAGCCCATTAATACAAGAGGAGTAATGTGCTGTGAAAATGTAGGAAAAGAATGACAATAAGATTTTGAATCATTGATTTCTAGTATTCGTGGCTGAGAAAACAACATACACTCAACAGTGCTTATAAAAACCACTATGAAATTGTTGAAAAACTCTCCAATTTTCAGAAAATAACAATATTTATATTAAACATGATCCAAAATTTATCTTTTTTCTTCCCCCTAGTGCCTTCAGAAAGCAAATATAGGTAATAGACTCAAAATTCAATAACTGTTAAAGAAATTGACACATCAACAAATAGTACATGAAGAGAAGTTGTATAGGTCCAAGACCAACCTTTGACCCAGTCGGCTCCTTGCGAATTGCTTTCTGCAAAAATAAACAAATTAAGAAGCACGTGCAAAATGCAGATATGAATCTAGCTTGTCATTTCTAATGTAAAATGAAGACATAAGCATTGACTGCTGTCCAAAATAATGATCAGCAAAATGTGTCAGCAAGAAGCAATTTTGTACATCATCGCCAAGCATTCACTTCAATATTGGAATGAATCAAAACTCAAGTTGCAGATAAACCTACAAGACACTAAAAGATAACATACCAGGCTTGACTTCACTTTCTCCACAAATTCGTTGTTCTTGAAAATGGCGAAAATCTCCGGAGATGAACTCTTCTGCTCTAGCTCTCGCAACCGTGTCTTCAGTGCCCGAATTGGTTCCCAATCCCGAAACTGACCTTTCTCGCCGCTGCCTTCTCCCTTCCGCTCCCATCTAAAGTCCTTAAATCCCACCCTCCTCCTCCCTCGATACCTCTCCCTCTCATCAAAGTCAATCACGCCGTCCCTGCCCTCCACCTCCGACACAATTCCGATCTTAATGGCTGATAAGTCTATGCCAATTCTCGGCCTAGGGCTCCATTTCTCCAGGACTTTCCGGTTGAAAACCGGCGACGAGTACGCCCCGGCGAACTTCCGAAAATTTCGGCTGCAACCGCTTCACAAAATCAATTTCCGCCGGCGGCGACGACGACCTGATAGTCGGCACCAAGAAAGTCGATTTTGAGGCGGAATTGAGGAAGTTCTCGAGCTCTCGATCGAAAGAGGAAGCCAAATTTTTTAATGAATTGGCTCTGTCCCTCATCAACTGGAGATCCGCATCCGCCGAGTCCCTCACTCCTCTCCACCCTCGCGATATGAATGACAACGCCTTTTCAGCCGTCACCGGCGACGCCGAGGATGACGCTGTCGACCCCCGAGCCTCCGTCGGTTTCAGATTGATCATCAACGCTTCCGAATTCGAATTATGGTTTCAAATCTGCCGTTTCAATGTATGGATAGAGAATGGTGAAGAGAGCTTGGGATCCTCTCGACTGTGTTTGTTGTGTGAAGTGTGGGGTGGTGAGGTGGCGGTTTGTGATTGTGTGGTCTTGGAATTGTCTGGAGGGACGAATCTGCTGGAGATTCCGAGAAGGGTTCTGATTGCATGTGCGACTGTAGTTTGTGAGTTTACGCACGTTATGGAGCTTGACGGATGTAAATTTTACTCGAAAAATCTTAAATCCATTCCGCCCTCTCTCCAGTAATAAGGGGTTGAGATATGCATAAATGAGTTACAAGTGAGTCACCGATACAAAAAAAGTAACTTGAACCGATTTGAGGTGAGATAGGATTTAAGTCATTCTAATTTGAATCCGTCTCGATTGTTTATAAAATACATTAAATGCTTCTATTATATATTAATAATATAAAATACTCTTTATTTATATAAGTAAACGTTAGAATTTTGATGTTATTTTTAATTTTTTGGGATTTAATTCTTTTTTTTAATTTTATATTGTGTTTATACTTTTATAACTTTTATTATTTTTAATTTTAAAAAATTATTTTTATTTTAAATTTTTATGTGTATTTAAACCTGAGCCCGATCAATTTAAGTGATACAAAAACACAAAAAAAAAATTTAACCCGTCACGAATTAGGGTGGGATAATGGATAAAGATTTTCTTTTAGGGACATGACAGGGTTTATTATGCCCATTGCCATTCCTACTTGAGTGGTGTTTGGATGGAAAAAAAGAAAAATATATAGGCATTACCTATGCTTTAAAGTTCAACTTTCCTCATGAGTGATAGGCTTTACCTTGTAATATTTAAATCTTAGTGGTAGATGCCAGAAGCAAAGTGGCAGAATGGAATTTCATTTCTAAGACTCTTTCATTCCGAAATTACGAGTCTCTTTTGTTTTCTTTTTTTTTTTTTAGATACATTGAAGTTCTAATGCCTTAAAGGGGATAAATTTTCAGTTGTACCAACTATTATCATTAATATTTAAACATTATAGTAGGGACCTACTAAATATATGAAAGATAAAATCATAAAAATCATAACGGAATGAGTACAATAAAAACAAGTAATAACTACCAAGTGAATTTTTTTCCTTGGGGAAATGGAAGGCGAATCGAACCCCATGACCACAATCATAGATGGGGACATCACTATTACTGAGTTAATCCCTCTTCTTAAAATTTTAAATCTTTTTGACTTGGTTGTATATATAAAATTTGCTATAAAACTAGAGAAAATATAAAGCAGATAAATATAACTCAACACAAAATATAATAAAATTAGTTCTTCAGGAATTGACAAATATTTCTTAAATTAGTTCTTATGGAACTATTAAAGATTGATATTCTTGATTACCTAAGACTTCATTATGGTATAAGAAGAAATATAAATACAACTGTCTCGCAATATTTGTTCAGAGCCTCCACTTTGTCTCTCATTTCTTTTCTTTTCTCATCCTCTTTCTTTTCTCTCTTCCTCTTCTCTCTTCTTCTTGTGCGCTTTCTCCATCTCTATATTTAGACGAAGAAAATGCACAGTAATGGAAGAAAAACGTCAGTACTTACATTATGGTTTGCAAAAGTCATCCATAAGTAGTGATTTCATTGTTTCCATAACACTCTCCCTGGATAACTTTTACACAAAAATATGCCTTATTAAAATCTTGCTAGAAAAAATTCATAGCAAAGGAAAAAGAGTACAATAATATTGTGTAACATAACTTAGTATGAGTGTGTTTAATTTGCCTCATTAAAACCTTGCTAAGAAAAATTCTATGGAAAAAACCTTTGGCGAAGGGAAAAGAATATAGTATGTGACTCCCCCCATTCATACATCTAGTATGAAGTTGATAGCTTGCATTATTCAGAATGAAAGATCTTTGAGACGACGCATGCCAATGTTGTGTACCAATTTCTTAAATGTTGCAACTAGAAGTGCTTCAGTAAATAAGCCGTCCAAGTTGTAACTTGAACATATCTGCTGAACATTAATATCATCACTCATCTGGAACTCATGTGTATAAAAAGACTTTGGCGATATATGTTTATTTATATCACCTTTGATATAACCTCTCTTAATTTATATAATACATGTTGTATTATTTTCATATAATATCGTTAAGGTATCTTTGATCGAATATAAACTTTTTTGAATATGTTAGATCATAGATCTCAACCAATATGTACTCTCGATTTGCTTTATGAATTACAATTATCTTAGAATGATTTGAAGAAGTTGTCGTTAATATTTGCTCCAAGATACAATAGTTTTGTTATCAATAAACAAATACATCGTGTGACAGAGTTTTATGTGGATAAGAAAGATAGCCAGTATCTACATAGCCAACTAACTCTAATATTGACTTCTTTGCGTAGAATAAGCCTAAGTTTGTTATTCTTCGAAGATAACACAATGTGTGCTTTACTTCATTCCACTATCTTGGAGTTAGTACAGAACTATATTTTATCAACAAGTTAACAGAAAAATATAACATCAAGTCTTGTGCATTTTGCAAGATACATGAGAACCCCAATAGCACTCGGATATAGTACTTCAAAATCAAGAATTTTTCTGTATATCGAATTATCATACAATCATTTAAGAAATCCATGAATGAGCTTTATCCATACAAAATCTTTTCTGTATATGTCAACTGATGAACAAAAATTCTTTTTGATAAATGCTTAATTTGCAAGACAAAACAATAATTTGTTCTCCTAAGATATTTCAATTCAAAATTATTTTATAAATAACTAGTAATTTTTGTAATCTCTTCGAGAGTACCAATAATATTTAAAAGCATTAATATATATTGCAATAATAATAAATCTAAATTCTAATAAAAATACATGGACAAATTGTATTATTCACATATCTTTCTTTCAATATGTAAGTTTATATAATTGGCTAAATTTCGTGACACATCTTGTTTGATGTATTTTGAGGTCTTGAGTTATCAATCACAAGCATTCAAAAGAGATTTCATACTTATTCATGCAAGCTCAGGCTAAGAGAGACTTGTACGATACTTTTTGGCTTCTATAGGGGACTTCGAGAGATGTCGATAGAGTTTGAGGGATCTCGAGGGTAAAAACAGTGTGTTGGTGTGCATGGGTTCTCTTGTACCTGATTTTTAACCATGATACGTTTCAAATTGAAAAGGTTCATTAGAAGAAAAGTTGTAGATCTTCGAGTCTTTTTTCTAAAAAACTTTGAATCTCATCAATCTGACATCTGAGTAAAACGTTATGAATTTCGCGGGATCCTCGGGGGATGTCGCGGGATGTCGATGGAAAAAACAATAAGCATGCAAAATCTAGGATTGAGCTAGCAGAATGCTCGCTGGACCTCACGAGAGCGAGATGAACCTCGCGGGATGCTTGCTGGATGAATCTCGCCGCTAGGGTTTTTTTGCCTATTTAAGGCCCAGCACACTTTTCAAAACCTAAGATCTGAGCCACCACATTAAAAACTCCTAGAGAGAAGTATTTCTATCCTTCCTAGAAGCTCAAAAACATATCTTAGCAACAATCTTCTTCAACTCAATTGAAGAGATCAAGAGTCTTGATGGAGTTTAAAGCGTGAAATCCGTTCTAAAGGAATTTGAACGGTGGTCAAGCACGGAGACGATGAATCATAGATACAAGCAAGGTCAAGACAATCATTAGATCATGGAGTTGATAGGTTTTGATCGTAAAGAGTCTTCTAACCGTCTGAACAACAAGATATAGTGCATGATCTTTGTTCAGTAAAGGGGACACGTGATTTTTCTCCCAGTTAGGGTTTTCACGAAAAAAAAGGCTTATGTATTTGATTACACCCTAAAAGTGTAATCATAGGCTCTTAATCCGCACTTTGTTAGATTTATATTAGTGCTAATTTCCTTATTTTAGTTAGATATTTGTTTGATTATGTTTTGTGTGTGCTTTGTAGGTTATATAAGCTAATAAAGGCAAAAAGAAAACAAGAATAATCAAAGCGGGTTCAAGACGAATAATTTGTTCATGAAAATTCAGACCTATCTCGGTATTTGAGTCATATCTTTTTACTCCGATGTCCGATTGAGCTGATTTTTGTGCCATTGGAAAGAAGACTTCAAGAGTTACAATTTGTCCTCTAATGTGCATCGGCTGAATCGGCCTCTAAAGTGGTCAAAATCAAGTTTCAAGGTGGATGGATGAATAGTAACCGATCGATTGGCTTGGCAAACTTCAGAGAGGGTGATTTACCGATCCATCGGTGAACAGTAACCCGATCGATCGTGAACAGTGACCGATCGATCGGTGAACAGTAACCTCGATCGATCGGTGAACAGTGCCCATGAACAGTAAAAACAGTTTTTTTACCGATCGAACGCTCCAATTGCCGTTCGATCGGCCGATCGATCGGTGAACAGTGCCGATCGATCGGTCGATATAGATCTGGAGCTTAAAAGCTATGTTGTTCAAAAAAAATGGAGGAAAGGAAGATTTTTTTGGGTTTGTAGCAGCCAAGGAGGTGGTGTGAAAAGCTCCTCCAAGGTTGGTTTTTATGTTTTTGTGTATTTTAGCTTAAATTTATGTTTGTAATGTTAACGTAGGAGTAGAAATTGTAACTTTCTTACATTGTAATTTATTTTCCTTCACTTTCTTGCCGTTTTCTCTCACTTTCTTAGCAACCAAACACTAGTTTTACTTAGTTTAATGTTAGATTTACCTTCATTTATGCTCTTTATTATGGATTCTAGTAGCTAAACATCTCTTGGGTGTGATTGTGAAAATCCACCAAGGATCTTCAAGTATTTTAATGGGGATTTATGAATTTCAAAGTTTTATTCCTAGATTTCAATTGTTCTATTCGGTTGAGTGTTGGATTTATTTGAAAACTTAGATTCATAACTCATTTGGTAATATTTATGCACAATTCAACAATTGGTATAAATCTTGCACATTTCTAGGTTTGTTTCTATGGTTCTATTAATTATCACAATTTATACACTCAACTAAATATGAACTCAAGGTTTTATGGTCAAAATATTTCGAATCAAAAATCCACGGTGTGATTCTTGATTTGAGTTATAAAAATCCTCTATTGAAATTCTTGTTGTGAATTGGTGGATTGAATCAATCATATCCAAGTTTTTCATTTTAATTGCTTTACATTTAAATCAATTGCCTAGTTAGTTGCTTTAATTTTCATTGCACTAGTTTAGTAAATCAAAACCCCATCAAAAATCTAAAGATTTTCGGTCATTTTATTTTTCCTTTTATTTTGGATCCAATTCCCCACATAATTGCAATTCGATCCTAGGCTAGATTAGTGTGAGTTGAATGTTAGAGCCTATATTTGGCTAAGTCCCTTGGGAGAGAACGATACCGGATTACCAGTTTATACTTCATCGCGACCCCCGTACTCTTGCGGGGTACTAACTCCATTTTGTAGTTTTTGGAGCGAGTCAGTATTCTTGGTTGAATGGTTTGCTTTCTCTTGTGACTTGGTAAGTACAATATTGTTCAGTGCCATAACATATTGAATCAATATTGTAGGGTTTAGCTTCTCAGACAAAACATAGACAAATGCTAGTTTTTCACAATAGATATTTATTAGGATAATTGTACCATCTGCTTCTAGATTGGTTTAACCCATACAAATATCTTTGAAGCTTGATAGAATATATACCTTCAAGGTATCTGCTTCAATTATTTTTAAATTCTTCAATAATTTTTATATGTATATCATTACCTAATCCATCATATGAACAGGTAGTTATACATCCATTAGGTGCATATCTAGTCTTTTTGAGACTGATAAACTAATTAATAATATGAATGCAATGGCATCCTTATATGATAGAATTTTTTATTATAATTAATATTAAGTCTCTACGAGAAACCTTATGGTACGAGTTATGCTTTATATCGTATTATTCTATTTTCTTATTGCACAAATACCCATTTATATCAAACCGGTTTTACATTTTCAGGTGGGTGGACTACTAGTCTGAGTACTTTACATCTTCTGGTGTTTAGATTACAGATTCGATATCTGCTGGTGTATGGACTATAGGTCCGATATTTTCATTTACTGGTGTTTGGACTACAAGTTCGACATCTTTTAGTATTTGAACCACAAGTTTGAATACTTTACATTATGCTAATAAATTTAATTCTAACTCGGTAATTTCTTTTCATTTTGATCAATCATATCAACATCAACATATATCGACTGTCTATGGTTCAGTCTCTTTATTATTTCTGATAATTGCAAGAGTCATTTTAAATAAAAATATGTTGTCAATAACAATGTTATTTCTATTCCATCTTTCTCTTGTTTTATTGAGATCTCATTACTTTTAGGTACTATTTCCTTTGCAGGGGATATCTTTTCAAGAGGTTCCTCTTCTAGAGATTTTGTTACAGAAGTTTCTTCAAGAAATTTAGATGATGGAGATTTCTCTTTTGGAGGTTCATTTTCTTCTTTAAGAATTTTAAAAATTATGATCTCCTATCTTTTCAAGATATTGCTCTTCAGAAGTTTCCCTTCAAAAAGTTTAGATATTATGGTTTCTTCAAAACACCAATTTGCTTATTTTGTTGTATTTTTCTTTTTCCGAGAGTTTTGACGTTTGCACCCACAGACCTCTTACGCTTCAAGCGCTTTGAAATCATCTGCTACTATATTAACAGATTATTCTACAAGGACATCAATATGTGCTAGAGTATTAACAACTGATATATATCAATATGATTTGATTATTTTCTTTGTGTTAGTGAATGCTTCCGCCATATTTTTTGCAATCATCTACAAGTAAATAATTTTGTGAACTTCAGATTCATTTGTGAACTTTAGGTTCATATCAACTTGTTCGAGGATTAAGATAACACAGTTTCACAGCATTCCAATTGATCTTACGTTACATTTTATCTCCCCCTAATGGTAAAAAAATTGACTCATCAAAATGACTATCTACAAAATATGAGAGTTAACAGTAAATAAATATATAACCATTGTATATATATGCATAAATGAGAGATATATTAGTCTTTCAGAGTAAGCAAATAATAGTTTGAGAAAAGGAATCTCCGGGTTCTATAGCAGATATTCATGAGAGTTTTCAATGCTTGGACACATTATTATTGATTCTGGATGCACAAGACTATCATGCTAAAGTGTAAAATTATTTTGAGATGTAAGCACTTTTGATGCAACACTTCAGGTGTTTCACGTTAAGTGCATTACTTCATATGATTTCATAATATTAAAATTTTTTGAGTCAAAAACACGTCTGATGTATCATTTTAGGTGATTCCATAACTTGCGTAGTTGTATAATATATAACCCAGAAGAAAAGTAGTAAATTTATCTATTATATGCTTCTAGCATGAAAAATAGAAATAATGTAAATATATTTTTCACTACCTTTATTTCTATATTATTTTTCTTTATGTGCTTCTAACATGTAAATAATAGAAACAATGTAAAAATACCTGTAGAACTACAAATTTGTTGTAACTCCAATAGAATAGAAGTCATTATCAATATTGTCAGCATTATATTAGCTCTTTCGAAACTTAACTCTTCTAAAACCTAACTCTTCCAAAATCTCTAATTAATTTGTAATGTCTATATTGTCTTAACATTAGCAAGTAAATATAACTCAACACAAGATATAGTAAAATTAGTTTTTCGGAAACTGTTAAATATTTTTTAGATTAGTTCTTCTAAAATTATTAAATGTTAATCTTCTTGATTACCTAAGATTTTATTATAGTATAAGAAAAAATATAAATTCAACTACCTTGCAATATTTGTTCAAAATCTCTACTCTGTCTCTCATTTCTTTTCTTTCTTCCTCTTCTCTCTTCTTTTTGCGCACTTTCTCCAGCTCTGTATATAGACGAAGAAAACACACAGTAATGAGAAAAAAATATCAATACTTACGTTATAGCTTGCAAAAGTCATCTATGAACAGTAATTTCAGTGGTTCCATAACAAAATCTGATTATTGGTTGCCTTTCCTATAGAAAATGATAATCTCATTCATGTACTCCTTATGAGAATGTCACATTTTTATCGTGGGTTTGTTTCGTGGGCGTGTGGGACGTGTGTTACATTGTTCAAAAAAAGTGCAAGGGAGAAGCCTGAGATCTATCCTGTGATTAGGATTTTATTATCTTGTTCATCAAATCTAGAGGTTCGAATCCTACAAAACCCTTTTTGCCCCTCCCCAAAATATATAATTATGTATTTTCTGTCCTTAAAAAAACAAGAGAGAAATATGGGCCGACATTCTTTTTGTCCTCCAAATATACATTATTGTCATTTTATACTTGAATTTATTAAATTAGAAATTTTATTACTAGAGGCAGAATCTGTGGTAATGAAATTTCCATTCCTTCTCTTTGATTACAACCATTTAAATACAACCTAGGTTTTAGTTTGAATAGCATAGGGTTGTGGGCTTGTTGCTCATTCTAATTTGAAGCATCGTGTAAATGAGAATTTTTTTTAATTGATCAGTAATTTGACATGCATGATTGGTATACAAGGATTATATCTAAACTTAATGAAATACCACATTTAGTAGGAATGAGTATACTTTGAAGGAATGGAACTCATTTTAGATTTTATCAAAGGAGTTTAATTTTGATACATTGATAATGTAAAAATTTTTTACACACGCAAGCACTAAAATGCGACATGTGTTCATAAGTCTTGCTTCTTAATCTTGTACTTAAATTCTAAAAGACACGTGTCGTACTCTGGTGCTCTGCTTGTATAAAAGAATTATACACTATCAGTGCATCAAAACTAAACTCTTTACCAAACAAAGGTTTTACACAAGCGACTTAAATATTGTTCTAACATAATTAAATCATCTATTCAATCAGGTTAATAATATCATATTCAATGTTAAAACGCATTTTTCTTATTCTTTTGGAGTAAAAATTGCTTGAAATCTCTTGCTGACAAGAATTTGTTTTACCCCATACAAATTATTTGAAATAGCAAGCACCCAAGTTACATCAATCTTGCACTTTTAATTCTTTGGAAAAATTTAATCAAAATGAAAAATCAATAAGGGATAGTTATTTTACCATTTTTCTAATTTTTATTCTTATATACCGTGATTTTTCTTGTCACTCGTGTATATCAAATGCAAGCTCTTCTTTTAGTAATTATGTCTCAAAAAAATTATGAATGAAGTTTCCATTCAAACACTTGACTCTTGCCAACCAAATATGGAAGGTGCTATTTAACACTTAAAAATTATTTATTTAAAGATTGAGTAAAAAATATTCAATTTTACAATCAGATGATAGGCAAACTTTATTATTGAAAAAAATGAAAACTAAATTTGTCATTTAGAACGATCAGGACAAGTGGGTTGGTTCGTTTCCTCCTCCTATCTACGCAATTCTCTGTCTTCGTTCGTGATCATGTTGGGCGAAAGGTAGTTGTAGAGGAGCGGCTGTGAAACATCAACTGAAATCAACATTTCATCCAAAGCAAACCCCTTGCCCTCTCCCTTTCGCATTGACTATCTATTTCCGCTTGACAAATCCTCTCTAAATTAAAATTCATGTTCTCATCAAAATGAATTTTATATTCTATAATATTATATTTTTCAATTTTGGACACATCAAAAAACTTATGAAAAATTCTTCAAAGTGTATAAACATTATTAAAAATAAGACTGAACATTTTTAAAATGACAACAAATATTCAAAAAGTTTAAGATCCCCAAAAAAACCCAAATAGGTAGCACCTATAGTTTTAGAATACTCCTAGTGAAAACCTTGAATCTAAATAGCAATAGTTACCGATAACCCATGGGAGCGTGGATAAGTTGGCTGGGGATTCTTCTAGCTTAATCAATGGTCTCGAATTCGAGCCCTGGTGTCACGAGTCGCTTCCTTGCGTCCCATGACGTCCTACGCAAGTACCTTCGCACTTGCCTTAAGGTCCCAAGGTGTGCCAAAGATGGTGGAGGACGGATGCCCAACATTGTGCTAAGGTGCTCCAACAATAGGCCAAGGGGTGCTCAACCAATGCCAAAGGCAATATGCTTCAAAGTCGGGCCAAATGGTGCTCATTTGATGGCCAAAACAATGCCCAAGCATTGCCCAAACGATGCCCAAACATTGTTCAAAACAGCCCCAAAACAGCCCCATTTATGCCCCATGAGATGCCCCAAGGCAGCCCCAAAAATGCCCCACATGGCAGCCAAGACAGCCACCAAATGCCCCACGTGGCAGCCATGGCAGCAAGCTGGCAGCCAAGGCACCAGCCAAGGCACCAGGCAAGGCAGCGGGCAGCAGCGGCGCATTCGCGTTTGAGGGACGTTCCGGCCACATTTTTTGTCGCACAACCTAGGGTCCAAACCCTTGTAAATATGTAGGAGTTTAAGTCCTAGCAAGTCCTTTGATGTTATTCCCTCCGTGGCGACGATGAAGGGCCAATGCCAAATTTACACATAGTACACTTTTTTTGTGCATCTTTGGCATGGCATTTCTCCTAGCTCCGGAGGGCAAATCAAGCTAAGTTTTTTTATGTACATAGCTTTTATGATGTATTTTCCCATTCCTAGAGTTTAGGATTTTTGAACAAGTGTGGAATTAATGAGAGTCTATTATGACTCCTCGGGCACACACTATGTTTTCACTTGTCAGTTTGTAAATGGCTAAAAATGCTACTATAAGGGGGGTATGTATGTCAACAACCTCCCCCACCACTTTTCTTGTAATCAACCAAGCACTTGTTTTTCATCTTCTAAGCATTGTAAATACTTTCTTAGCAATGAAAATGTACTCTTTTGTTAATTTCTTGTGTATTTTTTTTCATCAATTTTCAATGTAAATGCTTGTATTGTGTCATCAAATTGCTTTGCTTGTAATCAACCGGTGGAGACTTGAGTTTGGCGGGCTTGTCAAGGGAGCTTGGCGGGTGCCACACGAGGGCATTGTAACATTCAACTTGCTCACAAGTGCCACCCCGTGACACCTGAGTATGCAGCCCCTTCCTTAAGGAGGGAGACTTTTGCCGCCCTTTGAGGTCTAACCCGGGTCGAATCCGAATGAGTCGGGTCCTACAAAATTCGAGATACCGGGTGGTTTGTACCAAAAAAAAAAAAAAAAAATAGTTGCCGATACTTTACAACTAGAAATTTGTCCTAACGTCTCTAACTGAGCAATCTTAAAATTTTATGACTTGACTAGCTTACCAAAAACAGGTCGAGAACTTTTATCATTTTTTTGCCTTTTGTAAAAACAGTTGTTGTCAATTACTTTACTCCCTAAGCTTTCAAAAATACAACCAATCTTTACCTCAAAACATAAAACCAAATGTGTTTTAATTTAAAGAATATAAACAAATAATACTTTTTTTTTTTTAACATGTGGGTTTGGTTTGGTTTTGAAAAACTCTTTCTCTATTCTAAAAAATAAAAATAAATAAAACTGATACGGAAAAAAAAAATTGACAAATAATTTAGGAAAATTAGTTTGGAAAAATTTGTAAAAATAAACGGTTTTAAATTTTTATCTAAGTTCTACCCCGTAAAAATGACAACAAATATAAAAACAATAGTGGTTTCAAACTTTTTATTGTTTTTGTTTCGGAAAAACAAGAAACGAAAACAGATTTTGAAAACGATTCCAAATGAAAAGAAGAAAACAACAACCATATGTCCAAATAGGGGTTGCATTATTGCTAGCTTCCAGTGAAGCCGTTAATTCCATGAAAATACCAGACAAATCCCAGAAGTTTTTCGTCACCTGGATGTAAATCTAGTTGCCAAACAAACAAATCTGGAGAGATGACCTCTTTGAAAGCTATCGTCCGTAATCCCTCTCCAGCCGATGCATGCAATTGACTGAATGAATGGTGTGAGCTGCATCTCAACGACCTGTGGGCTGCTGAAAATGTGAACCCACCATTGTTTTGTCCCTTGCTAGCTTCACCATTACTGTCACCCTCTACATGCCTGTGGGTTCTCCAAATGTTCCATCACTGGAAACGTTTTGGTAATACATATATATGTGTATATACATATATATATATATATATATATCTAATAAAACACCTCATTTTTTAAAAATATACACAATTGTATCTAATGACTAAAATTTATTTAGGCTGAATTTCTACGGTCAAGATCAATTTTCACATCTTTCATTTCAAAATCTCGCCTAAAAGTGTCAAATATGAGATCCACCTCCACTCTATTTAATGCGCTGAGCACTGAGGTGTGCATAGGGATAAGTGCACAAAAGTAGCTGATAAACACAGCACTGTACGGTAAACACAATACTCTACGCAAAAAAGTTTTAAATTTCAAATGAATATGTATACGTTGCACACGCATACACACTCACACTCTCTCTCTCTCTCTCCCTCCCTCTCCCTTTGTGTGCAAAAGTCTCCTAAACAAGACAACCCAAAACCTCTCACTCTCACCATAACACCCTCCATTCAGAAACACCTTCACCTCCACCTCCAGCTATCCGTGGTTGCGACCAGTCTTCTGACTCCCTCACTTTTGGCAACCCACTCCTCATAGACCCTCTCCATCGCAGCGGAGATTTGGGTTTGGCTCCCTGATTTGCGTTAAAGGGATGAGTTTGGAGCTTGAATTGAAGTGGGTCTGGCCATTTGGTTTATTTTTTTGAAAACTCAAAGAGATTTCTCTTATGGGTTTTCTAAACTTTTCATTGATTTTTTGAATTTTAAGGTATAGGAAGTTATAGAATACTGTATGGTTGGAATAGTTAAGGTACCGTTTAGCCTCATAGTCCTCACAGACCCATCTTTCTGTTCCTCTCTCTCTCTAAGCCCCCACCTCTTTCTCACTTTCAAACACCTCGCTCGGTCCCTCCACAACTTGCCATGGCTCAGCTACCTCAACCCCTCACTTTCTCTCTCTAAAATACAACTGCACCAGCCAAAACATGACCACAAACCAAACCCAGCAGCCATGGCCCTCTATACAGCCCCTAGCCTCTCCCTTTATCTCTTTAAAAAATGGCCGCACCACCTCCTCGGCTGAACCACCGCGGTGGCCATGCACCACAGGCCAACACAACTAGCAGTGACTCAGCCACCACCCCTGGCCACCACCTTTTGCCCCCTCTTCTCTCATACTCTCTTTCTTACTATGACTCTCTCATTCTGAAAAAAACTAGAACATTTCACCAACTCATGTCTCTCACAAGGAACCTCACTTTCTCTCACTAGGACACCCACGCCATAGCACCCATGTGTGATGTGTCCATCTCTCTCAATAATCGAAGAAGTCATCTGTGTCTTTCAGTTTCTCTTTTACCCACCATGGTCGTCCATAAACATATTACCCTTAATTACGAACCAGCAACACCGCCACCATGCTTCCTTTGGATCGACTTCTCCGAACATTGAAAGACATTCTGTTTGCTATTTTCTAGATCCCAGCTGATTCCCAACGCCAAAACCTACAAAATCTACGAACCTTCACCGGACCAGAGAAAGCCACATTCTAAAACCAAATGTTATACATAAAGTTATACATCCAACGGGTTTCAATCAATCTATTAGATATTTTCAAAAGATATGGATTTGGATGAGTAGACGGAGGGGCCAGGTTAGATGGACCCCACATGCAAAGTTTTTTGAGGTTGTACTCTTCCAACTTCTTGGAGGTTCTACTGACAAATCATAATTTCTTTATTGATGCTGATGTGATTTAATGCTAATTGATTTCATACTGATCTTCAGTTGCAACTGACAAGATGGTTTGCTTGTTTACAACCTGTTTGCAACTTAAGGAAAGAAAGGAATTATTGTTTACTTATCTTTTTCTGCTCGATTTTATCCGGGTGAAAAAGGGTAGGAAAAAAGAAAATAATAATTTTAAATTCTTTTTGTTTAAATTTTAAAAAAAAAAGGAAAAAAAATGAAGTGAGACTTATGTATATGATATACTTATTATATTTTAATATTCTGTTGTGTAGAATTAATTTTTTTTTTTGTCTAAATTTTAAAAGATGCATTGCTTAAAAGAATTTAAGCTCTACCAATTTGTCACAATTGAAATCTTAAAAAAAAAAAAATTGTTGTGCATTGCGTGACAAAAGGTATGTCCAATGAGATCTATATGGGCACAACAATGGATATTACCCTGAACCTAAATAATAAGAGGGCATAGCTTTTCGAAATGTAGATACAAATAGTTAGAATGAATTAGTAGGCACAATTTATCTCTAGATTAGAGGCCTTTTGAACTAAGCTTCCAATATACTTATTTTGTTTTTATCTTGGTTCTTGAAAGCAAGAGAAAAACTTCCAAAATTTAAAATTGAACGTGTTTAGATTAGGGGCCTTAGAAATATTTGTATTAATTTTGTATTCAATCATATAGTCATAATTGATTTTTTGTCTTTATTTTTTTTTAAATTATTAATATTGTGAGAAGTGCCGTAGACACGAGTTATCTCTAGTGTAAATATATATAGAGATATGGATATCTAGTTCTTGTTCTTTTCTTCTAGTTTAGAATTACTTGCATCTTACCTTCACATTGTAGATCGAGAGCTTGGTGAGAAAAAAGAATATAAAATTACAGCATATATTTGGTTTTTAAAAAACAAATGAGGATAAAAAAATAAAAAAAAAAGTAAGAATTTAGAATCCTCTTTCTTCTCTTTTTTCACTTATCATTTTCTTTTCCCTTGATAAATTCAGGTTCCAAACATAGCATCACTGTGACTATATCATCAGCTAATTTGATTTTATAGTTTTTTGCTGCATGTCTATTGTGCCTTCCCCGCTGGCAAGTTTTATTTGGTCATGTTAAATAAGATTAGCAGCTTCTTCAGTATTGTAAATTAACAATCTTGACATTTTAGCAACTATTTCTTCTTCTATTCTTTTCATATGGCCTTCAGTAATCATATATATGTCCATAAAATATTTAGTACATATATTTGGTAAGGCAGTCATTTCGACATAAAAACTCGAGAAGTTGTTTGTGTCACTAAAGCTTGATACATAAAAGGTTGACCAAAAAAAAAAAAAAAATACAACTATTTTTGCAAGTTATATGATGTGATAATAATAATTTTATAATTAAAAATTATTATAATTAATATTTTATTTTAAAATAAAAAAAATTAGTTAGACACATTATTTTATATAAAAAAAATTTTATATAACATTTACCTTTTATAAAATCAACACCAAAACAAAAAGATCTACTTAAAAATTAAAAAAAACTATTCACTGATGTGTATGATTTCAAATTTAAAACTCTCTCTCTCTCCCCTCATCCTTTATATGATTTCAAATTTAAAATTGGGTTTTTTTTTACCAAAGTAATTCATATTTTTAAATTTATTCTCAAAATATTAATTTGGCAAATATTATTCCCAAAATACCTTAAAACGCAATTTATTATTGAGTTTTTTTGTTTAAAACGCAATAATAAATTGTGTTTTTCTGAAAAAAACGCAATTACAATTGAGTTTTTTATAAAAAAATTATTATTTATTTGTAAATACAAAATTACTAAATATAATTTATATACATGTTTATAAATTTGCAAAACTAATTTTAAATTATTTTTTAATTTTTAAAAATTATTAAAATCATTGTTAAAATAATTTTTCTCACCCATTTATGTCAAATTCATGATAATAATATATTAATTTAAATTAAAATATTTTTAAATTTCACTAATTATAAATTATTTACTAATTTTTACGAATTTAACATAAATTTATTTCCATTAAGAACATGTTGTTAATAATTATGAAATACTAATTTTTAATTTTATTTTTACAAATTGAGTTTTTAATAAAAAAATAAATTATCTAATTCTTATTTATTTCTATATACAAAATTACTAAATACAATTTATATATATTTATAAACTTGCAAAACTAATTTTAAATAATTTTTTACTTTTTAAATCATTGTTTAAATAATTTTTCTCATCCATTTATCTTAAATTCGTGAAAATAATTTACTAATGTAAATTAAAATATTTTTAATTTTTTTCTAATTTTTACAAATTTAACATAAAATTATTTTAACAATTATTTAAACAATTCTTAAATTATCCTAATCGTAGCAGACCTAAGGCACCAATATCTTAATCGGAACCCTAACTGTGTTGTTATGAACATGGTCCATAAAACTTACTGTTGGTTCTAGGGTTAGGGCAACCAAATTATATTTAGTAATTTCGTATTTATAAATAAATAAGAATTAGATAATTTATTTTTTTATTAAAAACTCAATTTGTAAAAACGAAATTAAAAATTAGTATTTTCATAATTATTAACAACATGTTCTTAATGGAAATAAATTTACGTTAAATTCGTAAAAATTAGTAAATAATTTATAATTCGTAAAATTTAAAAATATTTTAATTTAAATTAATATATTATTATCATGAATTTGACATAAATGGGTGAGAAAAATTATTTTAACAATGATTTTAATAATTTTTAAAAAAAGTAAAAAATAATTTAAAATTAATTTTGCAAGTTTATAAACATATATATAAATTATATAGTAATTATATTAAATAATTTCGTATTTATAAATAAAATAATTTATTATTTTTTTTTCTAAAAAACTCAATTTATAATTACGTTTTTTTCAGAAAAAAGTAATTTAGAGTTCCGTTTTTAAAAAAAAATAATAATAATAAACTATGTTTTAAGATATTTTGAGAATAATATTTACATAATTAATATTTTGAGAATAAATTTTAAAATATGAATTACTTTGTAAAAAAACCTTAAAACTGTCTCTCTCTGGTCATGTCTCAACTTTTTCTACCGACGGGAAACCCAAGAACTCTCTCTCTCTCGAACGCCCTAGAAGGCTAGAACTCTCTCTCTCTTTCACAAACATGAAACCCTAGAACGCTCTGTCTCTCTATTTCTCTCTTTCATCAATGTCAATATTTCATGCTGCCTTTCAATTTATTCTCTACCCATATCAGTTGTATCCAATTTCTGAAGGAAGGGTCTGATTTCTGAAGGAAGGTTTCACGATCAACTCCGATTTGTCTTTGCCTCTCATTAAACTCCAACATTCGCAATCAAATTCATAGTCGAGGAAGTTCACGATCAATCTCTGCTCTACGCATATCAGTTATATCTGATTGTTGAAGGAAGGGTCCACGATCAACCCCGATTTATTTTTGTCTCTTATCAAACTCCAACATTTGCAGTCAGATTCATAATCTAGGAGGGTCACTCTTGTCGCTATCCCTCAAAATTGAGATGCTTGAGGAATCTCAATACTAAAGCCAAGGGAAGTTCGGGTTCTTTAAACTGTTTTTTGAAATCCGGTAAAGAGTTGTTTTTGTCAGTCATGTTAACTTGTGGTGAATTATCTTATAGAGATTGACGAAATACAAAAGTTTATGGGTGTTCAAGATTTCGGTTTTCATTAGGCTATGGTATTTGGGGATACATAATTAGGCATTTCATTGTTAGGGGTAATGGAATGCCGTGGTAGAATGTTTTGAACCCATAAACATCTTTCTCATGAAATCGCAAGAGATGTCCTTGAGAGCCATTGTGAATCTGTGTTTGTCATCATTGAGCACCTTGAATATTTTGAGGATTTTTGGGTTTATGAGAAACCCGTGGAGGATGTAGGGTTTATGCCAATTAAAAGATAGCATCAATACAAAAGTAACAAAAGTGCTAAGCAGGTTTAACAATAGCTTAACTAGTTAAGGCTTGTCAGCATCTGTTGCGCCAATCCAACAAACGCCGATTACTGCTAGTATTTTTTTAATTAGTTTTAAAAAATACTATTAATTTTATACTTTAATTTTAATAATAACAAAATATTATGTTAAGAATCTAATGACTTTACTTAATTTGCAGATTATATTATACCTCAATATTGGATTATGATTTAAAACTTGATATATTTGACGTATTGAAGAACTTGTGCATTATCAAGAATGTTGAAAGTTGTTAGGCCATAATGGTTGATTGATGAAATACCTTACAATAAGATTATATTCATAATCTTATCTCGAAGAAATTGAAGGTACTCAAAAATGATGAAGATTTATTGAAGATATACATAATACATGAAAACTCACTTTGAATATTTTGAAGATGTCTTCGAATAATGGAAGATCAGCTGAAGAGAAATCACAAAATTTATATGTTGTACTTGAAGATTTGAAGAAGTCTCGGATCAATAGAAGAAATTATATTGATTGAAGAATCTTACAAGTGATTAAAATGGATTAAATCCATTTCGAAGAGATAGAAAGTGTTCTTGAAAATCAACATGCTTTGGTAAAATCATTTCAAGCTTTGGACACTTTAGTTAGATGATCGTTGCAGAACTTGAAGATTTTGAAAAAGATTGAAGAAAACTTGCAAAAGTTGAAGTCATTGATAAAAAAGTCGACCCATGTATCTTAGGAGTTGACATATTAAGACAGTGACACTTGATAAGAAGTCTCTGATAAAAAAAGTCGACCCATTCATTTCAAGAGTTGACACATTGATTTAGAATGCAAAATTTTAAAGAAGATTCAAAAAGGGTTGACAGATCGTTTTTTAATTGTCAACAATTTGGATAGAGTCTTGATAAAATTTGGTGAAATTCAAAAAGAATCAACTTCTATTTGTCAGGGATTGACACATTTGGATAGAGAATTGAAGACGCTGACACCAGAATAAAAATGGTCAAACATTTGGCCCAACAGTTAGTTTTATGAACGTTCTGTCAGCCGCATTTTTGCATTTAATGCATTCTCAACCACCATCAACGGCTAGAATAAATGAAAAACTATAAATATAAAATCTCCATAGCATTTATATACAAGAATCCAAAAATATAAGTGTTAAATCAAATATTAAAGCTGAGAAATTCTAAACCCTAACTACTACATCCTTCTTACTAAGTGATTAGGGTTATTCATTAAGTTACACCTACTTATCTACTCATGTTGAGAGTTTTCCCTTGTATAAACTTCATTTATTTCACTTGAATGAGTTTATAACCCGTGAATTTGTGTGTTCTTGGTAAAAACACTTATAAGTTTGAGTGAAACTTGAATAAAATCATTTGGGTTTTCGAGAGTTTGGAAAGAACTCTTGTAAAAAAAAATGAGTTGGGTAATTGGGTAATTAGTACCTACTATGTAAAGAATTTTTATTCAGTGAAAAAACTTTCAAAGGAATTTTGTGGGTGAGGACATAAGTCACACATTGTAGCTAAACTTTGGTAAATCGTGGTGTTCATCTTGGGCTCTATTTTTCTTATTTTATATCATATCATCTGATTGCTTTATTTATCCATTGCTAAGTTACTATTTCATTGATTAATTAGTTTTTAATTTCATTATTTGTGATTAATTTTGAGAAATCTAATTCAATCTTTTTTTTGGGTTGTATATTCGAGCCAACAAATGCCACTATTTAGCAACTCGTTCTGGACAACAGAGGTTTAATAGGTGATGATCAAAACACTTTAGCAACCCATTCCAGAACTCCAATACAGGCCAACCATGACTTAAATAACCAAATATATATCTCTGTGCTTTCATTAGATAGTAACCCGCAGCCTAACAATGTAGATTGTTTGTAATGATTTACACAAGCAAATGGAGCGAATGGCATATCATACTTATTTGTCAAATATGTGGTGTCAAATGTAATAACATCTCCAAAAGATTCGTATGCTACCTGAGACCTCATATCAGCCTAAAATACATCCCTTACATGACTTTCTTCATTCACATCCAGCACGTAAAAGCATTTAGAATTTTGATTTTGCATACGAACAAAATAATTATAAAGGGATTTAGCATCATCTGCACCGAGTCTCAATCGTCTAGCTTCGGCAATGTAGTTCCACACTCTTTTTCTCCAAAAGCAAAGTTTTCATAGACTCTTGCGTCAACAACCAATAAGTAAAAATTCCTACTCAGTGGTATGTCAACTTGACAATTCAAATCCAGTCTTCTTTTGGCCCAAGAATCCAATTTCTTGTTACAAGCAAGGTGCCTTGATTTTCTTGGACTTAATTCATGATTATGTTCTAGGAAAACACTGAACAAATAAATTCTTCCATCACAACCCGTTCTCACATTCATCCTAGCCTTACAATTAACTTTGGTTGATGGAAGTGGTAACAAGAGAACTTTTCTAGTGCATATGGTTTTACTAGCTCGAGCACATGAAAGTGTGTAGTATTTTATCTTCCCATCTTCATCAATCTTTGTGCTTCTTGTTATTATGCCAAAACCATGATCGTAAGCATATTTTTTGTAGAAATCACTAACTTCATTTATGCCGCTAAACATCATCTCAACTGGTGGAGTTCCTTTTTTTTCAACTCATGTTCATTTGTTTCCTTTCTTATACAGGTCTCTTCATTAACACCTACTACTTGATCTTCCATTTCCTACAAAAGTAAAGAGATATAGAATCAAACAAATGTACTTATATTGATTCCACCCTTCATGCTAAATCATTGAGTCTAAAATTAGGTTTCCACTAACTGTTTAATCATTGAGTCTTAAATTAGATTTCCGCAACACGTCATAAAACCTAAAATGCTAGCCCAATAAATCCAAATCCCACTCTCGTTGTGCACTAGCCACTAGGGATAAGCTCACTCGCATCAAAATCATAGAGACCCACATAACAAAAACACTTTGAGAAAATAATCAGGTCGGCTCAAGTATTAGGCGAACGAGGCAATCACCTAAGGCCTTCAATTTTTTAAGGCCTCAATTTTTTAGGACATTATGTTTTATAATTATCTTATAGAATGAATTTTACAATATTTCTTTTGTAAACAACTTTAGACTAGATAGGAAAAAAAATGCCTAAAACTAAATACACTAATTAGCTAAATTGATGATTATCACAAAGTTTAGGCCTAAAATAAATACATTGATGATTATCACTTTTTCAAGATAAGACAAGTTCAAATTCTTAACCCCAAATGACTTTTTCTCTCTCTAAGAATTAGGAAGTAAAGAAATCAAAATGTCTAGAGACTTTAAACCTCTTTCTCTATATATATTTCTTAAATTATTCAATTTTATCAAATTTTTGTTTGATTTTTCGGTTATACATGTTCAATCTTTATTATTTAATCTTATCTTGTAAATATTAATTATAAAAGTGAACTTATATGATTACCCTATTAATAACTTTTCGGTAATTTAGATTGATGAAGGTCGTATCCTAATATGAGATTTGCTTAACTACTCTTACACTTGTAGTTTTATAGGAATTTTCTTTGCTCTCTCCCACACAATTTTTTCTAATGACTTCCTACATTAGTATTCTTTCTTTGTGTTGTACAATAGTACTCTATTTTTGTTTGAACACCTTTAAAAATTAATGAGGAGGTCTCACAACTTGTTGAAAAATCTTTTAGGATTGAATATTTAAAATAAAAATTTTAATAACAATATTAAAAATATAAAAAGTCTTATAAATGTTTTTTGTCTTAAGCTTCAAAATGGCTTGAGCCGGCCCTGGAAAAAAAAAATAGAGAGTATATATTCTGGTGATAAGGAGATAACTCTTGTTTTAAAAAAATGAAAAGAAGAGAAGACTGTAACAACCCAAATGAAAATCTGATGTTAGCTTTCAGCATAGAGGTAATGTTACTAACAGTAGGAAAGAACCACACTCGGATCAGAATCACAGAGACCCACATCGTAGAAACACTTCTGAGAAGGAAAAAAAAAAATAGAGATTCTATATACTCTGGTGATGAGAAGATAACTCTTGTTTTAAAAAAAAATGAAAAAATAAAACTCTAACAATCCAAATGAAAATGTAATGTTAGCTTTCATGTATATGCAAGAAAACGAACCCAGATCATGTGTATTGCTTCACTACCAATAGGAAATCAATCCTACATATAAACATATATAAGTTAAAAATACGTATATGCATATATATCATTATCATACCTGACTAACAAATATCAGTCGGTTTACCTAGAAGCTTTGCTCGTCTTCAATAATGGAGTCGTCGTGAGAATGTTGTGAGAACAGTAGGGACTGAATAGACACTGCAGAAACTGAACAGACATGTTCAGCAACATATGTTTATTACCTGTATTATTGATTATTTTTTAAGAATTCTTTTTATAAAAAAATAGGCTTTTTAAGTGATGACGTGGCTGTCTATGTGTGCATGCCATGTCGTTTTGGTGAATTTTTTGTATGTATTTTCTGTTTATATAGCATCGGACGAAAAGAAAATTTTCAACCACTCCAACCGTCCCTAAGTGTAGATTTTATGTGATTGTGATGTAGAATATGACTATTCTTTAAGAATTTTTCTCCAGTGACTTGGATAGTTTTTTAATATATCAAAACATTACAATCTCAGCTCATGGATAAGAAAAAAATAAGTTTGACCATTTGTTGAGAATCTTTAAATAATGATAAATTACAATAACTTCCCTAGAGGTATCTAATAATTATAGAAAGTACTTTTATGGTTTCTGAAATGACACTGACATCTCTTGTTAAACTTGTCTGCTTAACGAAGTTACCAGAGAGTGCAATTTCACCTTTTTACCCCTCAGTTGAATAAAGTTATTTTATTCAGAAAAATAAAAGAAAACTAAGATGGTTGTCACGCCCACTCCTAATTAGGCGTCATTTACACTTTTTTATGGCAAATATTATAGCACAGGTCACCAACCTGTAAACAAAACCTCACAACAATTTTCAAGATAAAAATTTTAAGAGGATAATCAACATCATTATATAAATAAATTATTCTATAATCTTCTCACGTACAACAAAAAGAAAACTATTAATTCAAACTTATAAACAAATTCCAAAAAGACTTTAAAACAATGTACAATAATGTACACGACCAACAACTCAACTAACGAGTTTTTTGAAGCTCCCCAACTCAACATCAATGTCGACACTAACAGTGGATTGGACATCTCTAAATTTCTTGCAAAACAACCTATGTGAGTATGAGCTATATATCAACGTGCTCATAAAAATACTCAAACTCATAATGCATGAATAATAGATAGCATTGTATAATTTACCCATAAATAAACTATCACCAATGATATGTGATATCTCCTGTGATGCAATAAATGATGTACCACAAATGTGCACCCCATTTAGATAATATTGACCCAATATATTGATGACTTGTTATCAAGAAATGTCCACTATGACACCCTATTAGGTTAGTCCACTGTGACTAAATCTTAGGTTAGCCCCACAACGGCTAAACCTTCTCCCGTGCAATGTAAGTTATGCACACAATATGTCTTATATGCAAATATCATCTCATAATCCAGTCATCAATATCAATATAGATAATAAAACATTCAATACTATATTAGTAAGAATATCTTAAACTCCCCACAGAATACCGCTTTATAACCACAATTGATTTACTTCTTTGGTTGAACTAGAGTATTTTTCTTTACTTCCGAACCTATCGATCACCACCATATGAAACTTGATGAAATAATTGTAATAATTTATAACCAATGTATGTTCATAACTTATACTCCTTAAACATACAAGATAAAACATCAACAATGCATTAGAAACTTAATAAACTATGTTAAATCATTCCCCAATGCAATGCAAAAAGTTAAGAATGCAATAATGCAAGTTGACTTATCGTCAGGATGATCACATGCGATGTCCTGATGACCAGAAACAAGAAATGGCCTATACTGGTTTATCGTGGAGCGGACCCTCGTCACCGTCCTGACGATTAGAGAAGAAGAACACCTTGAATTGGCTTATTGTCAGGACGATACTCAACTCCGTCCTGATGACCAAAGGCCTCTTCCCACCTTCAGGATGGACATTCCCACTATCTTGACTAAAAGAGCCCAATCTCTACCCTTTTGACCTATCATCAGAACAACCAAAACCATTGTCTTAACGGCCAGAGGCCAACTCCACCCCTTTAAAGCCCATCATTAGAAAGACACTAAGGACTGTCCTGAAGACTAGAGTCCTCTGTGGCTCGAAAGTGCAATTTTCCAACTTGATTCTAAATCTTTCCTTACCATCCCAACACAACCATAAGTTTTTCAAAGACCCAAAATGAAACTATAAGGTCACTAACAACACATAAAACACAATACATGCAAAATATGCAAGAATCAAGGCTTTCTCTTAAAACCCTAACACCTTCCCACACTCCTCATTTTATCCACACTTCGATGACATGAGATGACATATAAACATGCAAGAATTCATAAATTCACAATCACATAAGCATGAACATGAGATTCTCACCTCAAGAAATGAACACACAAGCTTTGTCTTTGCACTTTCTTTTTCTTCTTCCTCTTCTCTTCTCTTCTTTTTCCCCTCTTTCTCTCTTTTTCTTTCTTTCCAATTACAAATGTTACTAACAAGTTCCTTTCTTCTTGGCTTTCAAGCTAACAATAGATACAAGGTGTATCTATAATGCCACATGCCACACACACACACTTATTAACACCAAGCACATACCTTATGCACACGCCTATGTGTCACACTCTTACACCTTCTTGCTTCACTAATCTACATTATTAATATAATTAATCACACTTATGATAATTAATCATCATTAACATAAACTAAACTTGGAGATTAATTAAACTAATTAATCAAGGATTAAGCTCACTAATCATACTAAAAAACATGACGATCCCCCCATGGCATGCTCTAATTAAAACATACTAAGCAAACTCCTCAATTAATGTAATCGTGCTCACCAATATATGCAAATAAACTAAATATGATATTAAGCAAGTTAGGGTATTACAATTCTTCCATCCTTTAAGAATTTTGTCCCGAAATTCACTTACCAGGCTTAAACAAATATGGATACTGATTCTTTATTATTTCCTCACCCAATGTAGCCTCCTCAACTGAATGACTTCTTCATAACACTTTCACCAATTGTATTACCTTGTTATGTAGAACTTATTCTCTACGATCTAATATTTGAACAAGTTCTTTAACATAACTCAAATCATCCTTTACTTTTATCAATTGTTGAGTCAACACATGAGAAGGATCTAACATATACTTCTTCAACATTGAAACATGAAAGACATTATGTAACTTATCCACTTTCGGAGGTAAATCCAACTGGTAAGCTATAACACCAACCCTTTCAACAATAGTATAGGGTCCAATGTACCTTGGACTCAACTTTTCTTTCTTCTCAAATCTCAAGATACCCTTCCATGAAGATACTTTAAAAAATACTTGATCACCAACTTCAAATTCAAATTCTCTTCTTCTGTTATTTGCATAGCTTTTCTGCCTGCTTACTCAACCTTCAGGTGCTCTTGAATAACTTTAACTTTCTCGGTAGTATCTTGAATCATTTTTAGATCCAACAATTATCTCTCTGCTACCTCACTCCAACACACTTGAGTTTTACACCGACACCCATACAAAGCTTCAAATGGATCCATCCCTATACTAAATTGATAATTGTTGTTATAAGCAAACTCCATTAAAGTTAGATGATCTTCCCAACTACCTTTAAAATCAAGTATACAAGCTCTCAACATATCCTTCAAAGTCTGAATAGTTCTCTCTATCTGACCATCAGTTTGAAGATGAAATAATGTACTGAATTTCAAAATATTACCCAAAGCTTGCAACAAACTAGGCCAAAAATTGAAAGTAAATCTTGGATCCCTATCTGAAACTATAGATACTAGAGCTCCATGCAATCTAACAATCTCATCAACATAAAATTTAACATACTTATTCATAGTGTAAGTAGTTTTAACTAGTAAGAAATGAGCTGATTTAGTCAATCTATCAACAATCACCTAAATAGAACGCTTTGAGTTCTAAGTAGTCCCACTAGAAAATCTATATTGATGTGCTCCCACTTCTATTGTGGAATTGGAAGAGGTTGCAACAAACCCACCGGTTTCTGATGTTCTTCCTTCACCTGTTGACAAGTCAAATATTAGCCACAAACTCTATAATTTCTCTCTTCGTGCTAGGCCATCAGTACACTTCCTGAAAATCATGATATATCTTTGTACTCCCCGAATGCATTGCATGTAACCATTGATGCGCCTCCTCCAGAATCTTATTCTTCAAAATAAAATTGTTTAGTACACAAAAATGAGTCCTCAACATTAAAATACCATCTTCCTAAATAGAGAAATCTATTTTCACTCCTTCCTTTACCTATTTCTGAATTTCTCCAAGTTGTAACTCTTGGATTTGATCAAGCAACAATAGTCTCACCTGGAATTATGCTATCAAGGCATTAACTCTCTTCATTTCAAACTCCACTCCCAAAGAAGTCAACTCCACAGCTAATTTTGCCAGACGACATTGAATACATGCCAATCTTCCCGAAGATTTCTGACTCAAAGCATCCCCTGCCATATTAGCTTTTCCCAGGTGATAATGGATAGTATATTCATAGTCTTTAATCAATTTCATCCATCACCGTTGTCTTATATTCAAATCTTTTTGGGTAAACAAATACTTCAAACTTTGATGATCTGCGAATATTTTGCAAAGCTCACCATATAAATGGTGTCTCCACAATTTCAAGGCAAACACTACTGCTGGTAGCTCCAAATCATGAATATGATAATTCCTCTTATAAGTCTTTAATTGCCTAAAAGTATATGCCACAACTCTACCGTTTTGCATCAAAAACATCCAAGACCCTGATGAAAAATATCAATATAAATCACAAAGTCTCATTTCCCTAAAGGAATAGTCAGCACTGGAGCTGTAGTCAACTTTATCTTCAATTCTTGGAAACTACGTTCACATTCATCTGACCACTCAAATTTCACATCCTTCTGAGTCAATCTAGTTAATGGTACAACGATATATAAGAATCCCTGAATGAATCGTCTACAGTATCTAACTAGCCCCGAGAAACTTTGATTTTTGAGACATTCTTTGGTCGCTCCCAATTTGTAATAGCATCAATTTTCTTTGGATCAACACAAATCCCCTAATCAAAAATCATTTGCTCCAAAAATACCACCAAGCCAAGTCAAAGCTCATATTTGCTGAATTTGGCTTATAATCGTCTGTTTCTTAAAATTTGCAACACAAGCTTTAAGTGCTCTTCATGCTCTTCTCTACTGTATGAATACACTAATATGTCACCGATGAATAAAATAACAAAATAATCAAGAACATGTTAAAATACCTGATTCATCAAATCCATAAACATAGTTGGAGCATTGGTCACTCTAAACGGCATCACCAAGAACTCATAATTTCCATATCGTGTTTAGAAAACAATCTTTGAACTCATAGTGTCAACACGCAGCAAAGGATATTTGTTCTTAACCGTAACTTAATTCAATTGTCGATAACCAATACACAACCTCATGGTTTCATCCTTCTTCTTGACAAACAACACAAGAACTCGCCACGGTGACACACTAGGTTGAATAAATCCTCGATCAAGCAAGTCCTATAACTGAATCTTTAACTCTTTCAACTCCGATGGCACCATTATTTATAGTGTAATGGAGATTGGAGTAGGTCTCAGTTAACAATTCAATAGAAAACTCCACTTCCCTATCAAGCACAATTCCCGGTAGCTCATCTGAAAATACATCAACAAAATTTCATACCACTGGAATGTTTAACAATTTCAATTCTGATTTGGTTATGTCAATCACATGGGCCAAATATCCCTCACACCCCTTCTGTAATAATTTTCAAGCTTCTAAAGCTGATATTAGATAGGTAGGAATCACATCTCACTCACCTTAGAATTTGAATACTAATTCATTGGCCATTTGAAAAACAACTTCCTTCTTGAAATAGTCAATTAAGGTATGCTAAGATGATAACCAATCCATACCCAATATCATATCAAAGCCATGAATAGCCCAAGGAATTAGATCTACACTTAGCTCTTTTTCTCTAATTTTCAACACACAATCTTTGTATACCACTTTCACTAATACCACATCCCCCACAGATGTAGAAACAAGAAAATTTTGTGTCATTAATGCATATGGTCTATATAGATGCTCACTAAATGCAATGAAAATGAAAGAATGTGTAGATTTATGATCTAATAATACATAAGCATCCCTATCGGCCACAGATATCATACTTGTTACTATTGTAGGTGTAGCCTGAGCATGTCGCTGGATCATAGCATATACCCATGCCTAAGTTCGTGCTTCAGAGGTAGCCCCACATCCACGCTATGCACTCCTAATGGTCCCTCTTCTACCACCAGCCACTTAACCCACAGAGGAGGTCGTCATAGAACCCTAAGTACAATGTCTCACTATGTGACCCGTCTGTCCACACTGATAACATTTATCACTCTAATGCACCGGACAATCTCTAACAATTTGTTTATCTGCCCCACACCTGTAACAAGTAACTCTCTTGGTTCAACCCCTAGAAATCCCCAAGCTTGTCGATCTCACTAGAGGTCTTTAATGTCCATAACCTCTGGGACATCCAAATCTGAGACTCCCTATTCTCTGACCCTACTGTGATCTTCTTTGTCCACCATATCATACAGATTCTAATGATTTCTGGCCTGACGTTCCAGCCCCCACATTAAACTTCTCTTTTTGAACTGTTCTCTCCTTCCCGTTAACTCTTTTACATCTTGCTCCACAATTTTTGCTTTATTCACCAAGTTAGCATACCTCACCATCTCAAGAGGTAAAATCCATGATCGGATGTTGAACTCTAATCCCTATTGGAACCTCCTGCATTTAGCATATTCGGTATACACTAAATCAGGTGTAAACCATGACAATGCTCTGAACTGCTCTTCATATTCTGATACTATCATCTTTCCCTGTTTCAGAGAGATAAACTTCTGCTCCTTTTGATATCTATAAATAAATAAAAAGTACTGCTCATTGAATAACTCTACAAATTGCTACCACATAATCGGTAATCCACCACCCTGGGAACCTATCTTTCGTCTCATTGTCTCCTACCAATTTTGAGCTTCGCCTTTCAACATGATTATAGTCAACATCAATTTTTGTTCCTCTCCCATGGCCATTACCTCAAAAATTGCCCCTAATTTGTTCAACCACTCATCTACCACCAATGGATCGATTGTCCCAATGAACTTTGGAGGATTTAGTTTCATGAATTGTTCATACAGCGTACTAGTTCTCTGCGCTGATCTAATGGATTGATATTCAATGCATTGTGCCAGAACACTCTAACGGCCGCATCTGGTGAATTCTCAACACCCTCTTCCGGAAGTCCCTACTCCTGAACTAAAGCCGATGCCACTTCCACCTCAACTCCCCTTGGTGGACCTCTTTGGGCCATTCTCACTGCATCAATTCAAGGCTAGCACACAATATATATGACTCACAGGAGCTGACTAACTCGAACTGACATAACAACACCCTACAATCCACTGCAACTCTAGACACCAACTCAACAACATAGCATCAGTCTTAAACATTGGCCTTAAACCACAACTCTGATACCAATCTATTACGCCTACTCCTAATCAGAGGTCGTTAACACCTTCTTGGTCCGAGTGTGATCGCACAGGTCACCAACATATAAGCGAAACCTCACAACAATTCCAAAGATAGAAATCTTAAGAGGATAATCAATATCATTATATAAATAAATCATCCCATAATCTTCTAACGTACATAAAAAAGAGAACTGTTAATCCAAACTTATAAACATTACAAGACCATAATATAAACAAACTCCAAAAAGACTTTAATACAATGTACACAACCAACAACTCAACAAAAGATCTTCTTGAAGCTCCTAAACTCAACATAAACATCGACACTAATAGTAAACTAGACATCTCCAAATTTTCTATAAAACAACCTGTGTGGGTGTGACCTATATATCAACATGCTCACGAAGATACTTAAACTCATAAATCATGAATAATAGATAGCATTATATAATTCATCAATAGATAAACCATCACCAATGATATGTAATATTTCCTGTGATGCAATATATGATACACCACAAATGTGCGCGCGATTTAGATAACATTGGCCCAATATATTGATGGCTTGTTATCAAGGAATATCCACCGTGACACCCTATTAGGTTTGTCCACGGTGACTAACCTTAGGTTAGCCCCACATCGGCTAAACCTTCTCTCGTGCAATGCTAGTTATGCACACAATATGTCTTGTATGCAAATATAATCTTATAATCCAATCACCAATATCAATGTAGATAATAAAACATTCAATACTATATGAGTAAGAATATTTTTAACTCCCCACTAGGTACCACTTTATAACCACAACTAATTTACTCCTTTGGTTGAACTGAAGTATTTGCTTTGCTTCTAAACCTATCAATCACCACCATATGAAACTTGATGAAATAATAGTAATAATTCATAACTAATGCATAATCATAGCTTATACTCCTTAAACATGAAAGATAGAACATCAACGATGCATTAGAAACTCAATGGAATATGTTAACTCCTTCCCCAATGCAATGCAAGAAGTTAAAAATGCAATAATACAAGTTGGCTTACCGTCAATATGATCACCCTTACCGTCCTGACGACCAGAAGCAAAAAATGGCCTACACTAGCTTATCATTAGAGCGGACCCTCATCACTGTCTTAATGACTAGAGAAGAAGAACACCTTGAATTAGCCTATCATCAGGACGGTACCCAACTTTGTCCTAACAACAAGAGGCCTCTTCCCACCGTCAGGACGGACATTCCCATCATCCTGACTACCAAAGCCCAATCTCTACCCTTTTGACCTATCATCAGGACAACCACAACCACCGTCCTGACAACTAGAGGCCAACTCCACCCCTTCAAAGCCCATCATCAAGACGACACTAAAACCATCCTAATGACCAGAGTCTCATGTGGTTCGACAATACAATCTCTCAACTTGACTCCAAAGCTTCCCTTGCTATCCTAAGATAACCATGAGATTTCCAAAGACCCAAAATAAAACTCTAAGGCCATTAACAACACTTAAAACACAATATATACAAAATATGCCAGAATCAAGGCTTCCTCTTGGAAATCCTAACACCTTCCCAAGCTCCTTATTGCACCCACACTTCGATGACATGATGTAAGCACCTTATTTTTGACCGCTCGGCAGTCTATGGTCCGTCCAAACTTGCACTCAAGTCAATATGGACGTATTCCAATCGAAGTCAACTCTCTAAGTCTAATCCCGTCTATCCATCGCTTCGCGGGCCCACCAAACCCAAATAGAGGCAAAATGACCAAAATGCCCTTAGGGGCATTGTTCTTTCCAATTCTAACAGGCACGTCTTTCTGAAGACTGTAAGTCCCCTTTCCAATTCCAAATCAGGTGTGTCTTTCCGAAGACGATAAGACCGCTTTCTAATTCCAATAGGCACGTCTTTCTAAAAATGGTAAGTCCCCTTTCCAATTTCAAATCAAGCGCGTCTTTCCGAAGATGGTAAGTTCCCTTTCCAATTCCAAATCAGGCACATCTTTCCGAAGACGGTAAGTCACCTTTCGATATTTCAAATTAGGCACGTCTTTCCGAATACGGTAAGTTCCCTTTCCATATTCCAAAACAGGCACGTCTTTTCGAAAATGGTAAGTCCCCTTTCCAATTCCAATAGGCACGTCTTTCTGAAAATGATAAGTCCCCTTTAAACCTGTCAACCGAGACGAGACCCCAAGTCCCCTAGATGGTAGAACAGTCCACCTTTGGCACCTGCTACCCCGCCAATACAGAAATGTCCGTTTTAGGCCAGCCTTCCGAGAAAGTTGACTTCTCAGGCGCTAAGTCCCTTTAGCAGCTTCCCAAGAACAGGCAGTCTCGGGAATGATCGCGAACCGTCAGAGTAACAAAAATACTTATAAACATCGCAACCGTCAGAGTAGCGAAAATACTTACAAACAGGTCGATATAGGGAATTGCTAACAAACCCCTGTATCATGAGACCGCCGTCAGAGCGGCAAAAATACTCAAAACCCAGGTCAACACCAGTGCCTGCTAGCCCACTTCGAAGAAAAATGACCAAACTGCCCCTAGGGCCATTTTTCGGCACGTTTCTCGAGAACACACCTGAGTCCTCAGAATGGTAAGTCCACCCCTTTCCAAAATTGTCTTAAAGTCAATCCGGCATGACTAGGTGCCTTCTATTTAGTTTCGGGCCAATTCCGAGACTTTCCGATCAAGATGACCATTTTGCCCCTAGGCATCCGAATGCCCTGGGGACCACACTAGCTCTAGGTATCAAACCGGTTACCTCCCGAGAATACTTCTTATAGTGCTCTCAACCTTCTAGTATCTTTCTGGATCATTCTGAGTCAGTTCCGACAAACCTGGTGCAAAATGATCGTTTTGCCCCTGGTGGGCCGGTCGCCGTTTCTAGCCACACTAGCTCTGGGTATCGAGCCGGTAATCTCCTAAGAATGCTTCTTATAGTATTCCTAACCTCCCTTTATCTTTTCGGATCTTTCCGAGTCAGTTCCGGCAAACACGGTGCAAAATGACCATTTTGCCCCTGGTGGGCTGGTCGCCTTTTCCAACCACACCGGCTCTGGATATCAAACCGGTAGCCTCTTGGGAACATTCTAAATAATATTTTCAAAATTTGAGTCTTCTTCCGGGACATTCTAAGTTCGTCCTGGCAACTTCCCGATCCAGTTGACCATTTTACCCCTGATGGCCCGGTCAACCCTTTCGACAAATCTTGTCATCCTTTTTCAAGTCCACTACCTCCAAGACACTGTTTCAAGGGTTCCTGTCCTTTTTTCGGCCTTCCAAGCCATTCTCGGTCCCTTAAGTCCTTCCCGGGCTTTCCGAAGTCACTTCTAGTGAAGTCAGGCTAAAAATTGCATGGTATTAGTCACTAGTACAGGCGCCCAAATCTGTCAAAGATATGTTGCTTGCCGACTTAACAAAATTTCCTAACTTGTTGGCGCCACTACTCCAAAAAATGGCCTGGCGCCACTTTTAGTGGAGCAAGGAAGGAATTTTGCCCTGGCGCCACTGCAACAAGCGCCAGGTCTATCCCATCTCTATAAATACAAAGCCTCCTCCAGCGTGAAAGGGGTCTGCAAAACTCAGTCTAAAAACCCTAATATTTGATATACAGAGCTCGTAGCCTCCCTAAATCCTAGCTCTTTTAGGTTTTCCAAACCCTAGCCACCATACACAAACCTTAGCCTCCTATACACTCATACACTCACATACACTTATACCCTAGCCTCCAATCCTCCATTGAAGACTTGGATTGCCGCAACTACAAAGCTTTGAAGACCAAAGACAAGCCCTCAAAGATCAAGACTGAAGTGAAGTGAAGACCGAAGAAAAGCAAAGCGCACTAAGCCAAGCGAAGTAAACAAGACATACGGTAGGCTTTCTCTTTAAGTTTCTGCACTTCCCCCTCTCTCTTCTCTCTCCTAACCCACTTGGGTTTTCTTCTATTTTAATTCCCTATCTTCTTCTCCCCTTCTTGCATGCTTGAAATAAGGGAATTGTCGGTCCATGTGTAGGATTAGGCTATTAGAGAGTCACTGTGTCAGGGGCTTTCTTCTAGTCTAACCAGAGACCACGTGGGTTCGGGCCCCTTGATTATTTGGTGAAGTCTTTAACCGTGTATGTTCACGACCCCAATTTGCATTGTGCATATCATTATCTTGCATTCTTCCAAAAATCATTTTCGAACTCGTTTCAAAACTTGCATTAAACTTGTTTTCAAAATTGCATCAAAACCTTCTTTTCTAAAACTTGTTTTCAAAATCACAATCCTAGGGTGATTCTAGCCTTTCCATGGCTAGGGTTGCTTTAGGAAAACGTTACTTTTAAAGTGATCAATATGGTCCATATTTTCAAATCCTTGTTGTTCTCAAAACCACTTTCTTAAAGTGGTTCTAGCCTTCTTATGGTTAGAATCGCTTTAGGAAAGTGAGACATTTTTATACTTTCTAAAAACTCTCTTTTCAAAAGTCTCTCTTTCTAAAACCCTCCTTTTCAACATGCTTTCCTAAAACTCTTTTTTCCAAAGTTGTTTTCAAAAACTCCCTCCAAAAATTCATTTTTCAAAAACTCTCTTTTCAACTCATTTCCAAAACATTCTCTTCAAAATTCATTTCCTAAAAAAACTCCCTAGGTTTCCTTCTTAGAAAACTCTCTCCAATCTCCTTTCCAAAATTGTTTTTCAAAAACTTCTTTCCAACAATCTCTTTCCAAAAACATCTTTCCTAAAAACTCCTTTCCAAAAACGCTTTTCTAAAAGTTCACTCTCCAAAGACACTCTTTACTTTTCCCTCCTAAACAACTCTTCCTAAAAATCTCTTTCTAAAAACTCCTCACTAGGATGCCTTTCCAAAAACTCTTTCTTTTCAAAATTCACTTTCTAGAAACTCCTTTCTAGGATTTCCTTCTAAAAATCCCTCTTTACAAAAAATCCACTTTCCAAAAACTCTTTCCTTAGAGTCCAAGTTAAATCCTATAACCCACGTTTAGGAAACCCTAATTTTCTTCCCCAAAAACATAGTTTCCAATTCCCTATTTTGGCCTCAAAACCTAGGTTTTCAAAATCTCTTGTTTTCTACATCAAAACTATATATATTTCCAAAACCTATTTTCTACATCAAAACTATAGTCTTCTCAAAACTAGAATGTTCAAAATTCTATCTTTCCAAATCCATGCCAAATCCAATTTTCCCGTTAGGAAACCAAACCCAATTTTCTCTTTAGGAAACTAAACCCAATCTTCCCTTTAGGAAACTAGATCCAATCCTCCATTTTTGGAAATGAAATCAAAACATCTCTTTTTTAGAAACAAAATCCAATCCTTGTTTTAAGAAATAGGAATCTCAATCCTTCCAAACCCAAATCTTTCCTAATTCAAATCCTTCCTAATCTCCTACTTTCGTAAACCTTAAGTTTCCAAAACTTACACTTTTAAATCTTTCCTTAAACTTTAAACTTCCAAATCCTTCTTAATCTAAACTTTCCCTAATTCTGACCTTCCCTAAATTCCATACCTTTCCAAATCTAAATCTTCAAATCTTTCTTAAGTTCAAATCTTTCCAAAACTCTAAACTTTCTTAAATTTCAATCTTTCTAAAATTCTAAACTTCCTAAACCTCAAATCTTTCCTAATCCAAAACTTTCTAAATTCGAAACTTTCTTCAGTTGAAACTTTCTAAATTCTAAACTTTCCAACTTTCAAAACTTCCTAATTTCAAAACCTTTCCTAAAATGAGACTTTCCTAATTCGAAACTTTCCTAAATCAAGACTTTCCTAAAATGGAACCTTCCTAAAACGAAGCTTTCCTAAATCGGACCTTTCCTAATTCGAACCTTTCCAAAATCCAATCTTTTCTAATCTTCCAAGTCCAACATTCGAGTCAAATCTTTCTTGAATATCAAGTGTTTCTTCAATCCTATCTTCCTACGTCTAGGTTTCTTAAACTTCAATCTTTTCAAATCATTTTCCTAATCCTTCAATTCCAATTTCCAATTTCCCATCCTTTAAGTTCAAATCAAACTCTTTTTCAAATCCAATCTACTATTTTCTATCGGACTCTTGTCCGAACTACGACTGACCTGATTCCTCAAAAAGGATAGGTAAGCAACCCTCACGGGTGCGGTCACAACCTTTTTCAATCTCCACTTTCACAACTTTTTTCCAACTTCCAATTCTAAATTTCTATTTCCAATTTCAAATCTATCTTTCCAAATATCTTTTTAAATCAAATTTCTTTTCAAATCTTTTTCCAAATCTATTTTCCAACTCTCTTTTCTTGCACTTGCATATCATGCATCATGTCTTTTTAAACATTCTTTTTCAAAAGTGGATAGGATTGAACATTTGTTAGTTGAAGACTCTCATAGGTGAATCTAGGGTAAATAGACATGAAGGTACCGCAAGGGCGAAGTAGGGTGATGGCTTAGTGCGTCTTCCCTATACGTAACCAACCTCTGAACCTAAGAACACTATTTTCGAAGACCAAAATGGAATTTATTTTTAAAAAGGGCTTAATTATTTTCTAAAGGTTGCCAAACAACCTGTTTTCCCAAAAACCCTCTTTTGAGGAAGTATTTTCAAAATCATTTTCAAAAACCCTAAGTGTAGTTTTCGGATTGTGCTTAGTTTTTAGGTGACCAAACTCACCTTAATCAAGTTAGGTGGCGACTCCAAAATGTTTTCCAAAAGCCCTTTATTCAAATCTATTTTCAACTCAAACCTAGTCGCACTCATTCTTCTAGGAGGATGAGTTCTAACGAGAGAGTACAATGTTTTTTCCGCTTGTGTGTGTATTCCTCGAGTGCGAAAAATCTGGGCGCGACAGCTGGTGACTCCGTTGGGGATACTTAGAGGGTTAGGCCGTTAGTCATGTCTTTTTACCATTCACCCATGTAGAGTCTTCAATTAACTTGTTCAATCCTATTCACTTTAAATTTGCAAACCCAAATTTTCAAAATTGTTTTCAAACAAAAAAAAAACATGCATTTATTCATATTATCTTGTATTAAGTTTGCCATCCACATACTAACTCTTACATCTTTGTTTTGTAGGTGCGCTTTGTGTTTAAATTTTATTAACTATCATGCATAAATGTGATGAACAAGATGAATGAGAGTTGTTGGGCTCTTTCCTTCGCTTTCAAAATCACACACACACTGCATGTGCATCTGCATTCTGCATACTTGTATTTTACCCTGATATGTCCTTTCTAGTTAGAAAGGGAGAATGGTATATTGGTTGTGGGCAAGATGCTGTGTCAGTTTCTTCGCCTACGGCCTCTTGATGGTTCCCCCGCTCGGATCACCAACCGATCATGACACCACCTCAGAGAGTGGGCCTAGGTTTGAAGATCCGAGGACTGAGCCTTTTTAGGACCCATTAGTCAACCATCAACCTCATGCTCATATAGACCCATGCATAGCCAAACCTCTGCCGGATTTAAGACACATGCACCGTTTTCCAAAACCATAGAGGAAAGGGCGACTGCTCTTACTTTCATTTATACCTGTCTATTCTTGTTGTTATACTGACTGTATTCATACTGTTATAATGTCTGTCTAACTGCTCATGCATGCACGTTTACTTTGCTATTGTATTCTCTCTCCTTATACTCTTTGCATACCCATGTTCATGCATTCAATATCCCATGTCAAAACAAGAGTTCCAAATAACTCAAGTCACTGCATCCTCATACATATGATCAACCCATCGAGAGTGACACCTAGCTCACTCTCCCTTACATTAAGCCTACTCAAACCCTAAGGGTTCCCACGTAACCCGAAGGACTTATGGTATGCACATGAATTCATTTCATAAGAGGGACCCCAATCCCTCTATGCTCACGGAGATAGGATTGTCAAGAAGACAAGGGGTAATCGATTAACAAGGTCTCTCAGCAACCTCCTCGACATTAAATCCAATGAAGGCAAATTCGAAGACTCAAAAGTAGTTTAGGGTTTTCCTTTGTAAAAGTAGATAGGTGGAACCCCCAAAAGAACATGTTTCCTCTCCCCTTGTTAAAGTGTATTTCAATTCTTTTGTGTATTAAACCTGAAGTTAAATGTATTTCTTTATTTTTCGCAAATGAGTGAGTAAATAAATGCATGAATGAAGGAAAGGTTCCCACTTGACGGTAAGGTGTCTGCATACAAGGGCAAATCCCCTATCTCCCAAAAGTGAGCCAATGCATCATGTATAGTCCCCCCCCCCCCCCCCCCCCCTCTAAATAGGGGCACCCTAGGGCATGCATTGTATAGAACTCTCCAAGAATCGAACTCTAACTTGCAACTATTGCCCATATTCTTGTAGGCCAGGGAAATGACTACTAGTCCAATATCTTCCATAATAATGAAGGTCATGGTTCACAAGCTTCAGAGGAACATACCGTTGAAAAGCAAGAATGTTAGCAGAAACACCCTACGCAACTTACTTGTTGTAATTCCAGAAGAAACAACTTATACCCTGGAAGAGCCCGACTGCCAAGACCATTCCTTCCTAACCATGCAATCTCACCAACTCGACATGAACCTAACCATAGAAACCTCACCGGACCCTCCTCATTATCACCTTATCCTTATCCCATTGTTTGAACCTAAACCTATGATCGCTATGGCTAGTCCTGAATCTCAAACCAACATCCAAGGAGTCATACGACCTAAGCTACCCTTAGTCGTGCCAAAGACGCCAGTTGTGCCCACCACCCTACGCGTCTTCGCCAATCCTTCACCTGTGATAATCCCTTTGCCCATAAATCCAAGGATCATTCTTCCCATTATAACCCAACTACCAATACCCAGTCTTCATAGCATCCCATGGAATTACCCACTTGATAGGGGCACCGGAGAGCCCATAACAAAAATAGGAGAGATGACTCGGTCAGGGCGCCTCTACACCTCTGTTGAAGTGGAAAGAAAAAGAAAAGAGAAGGATAAAGAGGGAGAATGCTCCAACCAACCGACAGATCAAGAGATGTCAGAATTCACCAAAGCTCTAATAAAGGTCAACTACGACATCATGGAACAACTTAGAAAGCCCCAGCCCATATTTCTATATTGGGTTTGTTGCTCACTTCTGAAGTGCATCGGGATGCTTTGATAAAGATCCTCAAGGATGCTCATGTGCCTGAGAGTTTCACGCCAGATAACCTACATAACATGGTGAGCCTCATCATGGCCCCAAACATCATTACCTTCTCTGATGACGAGATTCCTGCTGACGGAACAAGCCATACCCAGGCTCTACATATCGTTGTAAGAACAAGAGGAAAAATGGTAGCCAAATTATTGATAGATAATGGGTCGGCTTTGAATGTGTGCCCGTATTCTACCTTAAAAAGGCTTGGAATGGACCAAACGTACTTGAAAAACAGTGGTATGATCATTCGTGCCCTTGATGGTTCTTGGAGGGAAGCTATAGGGAAAATTGAAATGTCTGTTGAGATAAGACCGGTAACCTTCACAATTAAGTTCCAGGTCTTGCACATTCCAGCTGTCTACAATTTGCTGTTAGGACAGCCCTAGATTCATTCAGCGGGTGCAGTTCCTTCTATCCTTCATTAGAAAGTCAATTTCATCGTGGGCTCCAAGCTAATCTCTATTTTTGCTAAAAAAGAATTTGCTATATACAAAGCTAATATCGTTGCATCTGACATTGAATTGCCCTCCTGCTTTCAGTCGTTCGAATATATCACTGTTGTGCAGAAAGAAGATCAAGTGGAGCCGAAAAATTCCCCAAACTCTCAGATGATAGTGCGGTACTTTAAAGCAAATGGTTTTCATCCGGGGAAAGGCTTAGGGAGATGTTTACAAGGTAGGCCTGAGGTCGTAGAAATACCGTCGGCTAAACCCACCTTTGGGCTGGGGTATGAACCCACGAGAAAGGAGAAAATAGAAGCAGCGCGGAGGAAGAGGTTTGATAAGAAAGTTATCATGGAACTTTAGGATCGATTCAAGCAATTGGACATGGGGAAAAGAATGTCCACATTAAATAAGAAAAAGAGAAAAGTCCAAGAAGAAGCGCCTGTCATGACAACCGACATTGGAATAACTCAAGATGGATCCATTCAAGCGATGCTGCCAGGCAAAAATTTGCATAATTGGGCTAGCAAAGACATCATCCGTGCTCACAAATTTCGGTACAAAGCTCACTAGAGCGAGATCCTGGAGCAACTGATTTGCCATAAACAAACTTTGTCCTTTTAATTTACTTGTCTTAACTTTTTTTTTTTAAAATCAAGTTACTAATGGAAAAATACTCCTTGTTGTTTGATTCATTGCACCCTATTTTCCATGTCAAGGGCCCTTGCATCCGACGCCTTACTCAACTAATCCAGAGAATGCCAATCCTGACAAATGATGACTTTAACACTGAGTTTGATTACCAACAATTGGGAATTACAGAAGATGTAAATTATTCAGAGGAGGTGCCAGAGGAAATCAGGGAACACATAGAAAGACATGAGAACCGTAATACCCCAAACATTGAGGAAACAGAAACCATTAATTTGGGGAATGAAGAGGATCCAAAAGAGCTCAGGATTGGTACAAGCATGGATTAATGGCAACGCAAAGAGCTATTGGAATTATTGCGGGCATACCTGGATATTTTCGCTTGGTCCTATCAAGACATGCCTGGGTTGGATGAATCCATTGTGGAGCATAGATTAACTTCAAACCCACAAATGAAACAGTTCTCGGCAAGATTTCTGCAAATAGTAGAGTATCCCCAATGGCTGGTTAATATTGTCTTAGTACCCAAGAAGACGGCAAGGTGCGGATGTGTATTGACTTTTGGGACCTCAATAAGGCCAGTCCAAAAGACGACTTTCCTCTCCCACATATAGACTTGTTGGTTGACAATACGACCGGTCACGAAATGTTTTCTTTCATGGATGGTTTTCCGGGATACAATCAGATCAAGCTAGCTGAAGAGGATCGTGAGAAGACTGTTTTCATCACCCTCTGGGGAGTGTATTGTTATAAAGTCATGCCATTCGGACTTCGCAACGCAGGGGAAACTTACCAAAAGGCCATGGTAACTTTATTTCATGATATGATGCATCGGGAAGTAGAAATCTATGTGGATGACATGATCGTCAAGTCCAAACAACGGAAAGACCACATGTTCAACCTGCGAAAGGTGTTTGACCGTCTCTGTAAGTATCAGCTTAAGCTAAATTCTGCAAAGTGCACCTTTGGAGTATATTTAGGGAAATTGCTGGGGTTCATAATCAATGAAAAAGGGATAGAGGTAAATCCTGCCAAAGTTAAGTCCATTGTGGAAATGCCAGCGCCAAAGGGAGAAAAGGAGGTCTGGTCCTTTCTGGGGAAGTTAAACTTTACCAGCAGATTCATAGCCCAAATGACCCATCTGTGCGAACCTATTTTCAAGCTCCTTAAGAAAGATGTACAGAAAGAGTGGGATGATAACTGTCAAATAGTTTTTGAGAAAATCAAAGGATACCTACGGAATCCTCCTGTCCTAGTGGCACCAACCCTAGGGCATCCTTTGTTAATGTACATGTCAGTGTTAGATACTTCCATAGGGTGTGTTTTGGGACAACATGATGAAACAGGAAGAAAAGAGCAAGCCATTTACTTCCTTAGTAAGAAATTCCTGCCATATAAGACAAAGTATTCAGATCTCGAGAAAACCTGCTACGTGTTAGCTTGGGTAACTCACAGGCTTCGGCATTATATGCTCTATCATTCCACCTTCCTCATCTCTCAAATGGATCCCCTCAAGTATATATTTGAGAAACCAACCTTGTCCGGAAGAATTGCCCGATGGCACATGATCCTGTCAGAATTCGACATCGTATTCATTACCCATAAAGCAATCAAGGGGCAGGTGATAGCTGATTATCTGACTAAGAACCCTAATAATGATTATCAATCCATAGAACCCCAATTTCCCGATGAAAATGTACTATACGTTGATGACACCTCTGAAAAGCAAGCGGGGGCTGGATGGAAGATGTATTTCGATGGGGCTACTAACAAAAAAAGAGCTGGCATTGGGGTAGTAGTAGTATCAAGAACAGGCAGTCACTATCCTATTATGGTTAAGCTACAACTCGAACCATGCACCAATAACATCGCTGAATATGAGGCTTGCATCCTGGGACAAAGCTGGCATTAGAAATGAAAATTGACAAACTGGTTGTTTTTGGCGATTCAAATTTGGTTATTCAGCAATCTATTGATGTATACCAAACTCAAGATGCCAAACTCTCCCCATATAATCAATAGGTCAAAGATTTGTGTCAACTATTCAGAAGCGTGGATTTTCATCACGTGCCCCAAGTAGAGAACAGTTTCGCCGATGCCTTAGCTACGTTAGTTGCAGTAATCAAGGTCGACAGGGGCATCGAGATACCCCCTCTACAGATTTTTACCAGGGATATCCCTTCTTATTGCCTGCACACAACAGTTGAGCCCGACGCGCAACCATGGTTCTATGACATCCAGAGGTATATCCTAGTCAGGACATTCCCCGATGAAGCATCACAACGGGATAGGAAGACCATTTGTTGTTTGGCGGAACATTGTTTCATGGCTGGAAATGAGCTTTTCAGGTGATCATGGTTCGGACCTCTAAAATGTGTTAATGCCACCGAAACTAAGGTTATCATGGAGGAAGTGCACGAAGGAGTTTGCGGTCCCCACATGAATGGCCACACGCTTGCAAAGAAGATTCTCCGAACAGGGTATTACTGGTCAACCGTAAAGTCAGATTGTATTAGATACATCCTCTGGTGTCATAAGTGTCAGATATATGGGGATAAGATTAAAGCACCGCCTACTGAGCTTTATTCCATGTCAGCCCCGTGGCCTTTTTCTATGTGGGGGATAGATATGATTGGCCCTGTCACCCCTAAAGCCTCCAACGCCCACCGCTTCATCCTTGTTGCCATCGATTATTTCACTAATTGGGTGGAAACCATCTCCTATGTTCACATTACCAAGAGGGTCGTGGAAAGGTTCATAAAAAATCATACCATTTGTCGGTATAGGATTCCCGAGTCACTTATTACTAACAACACTTTCAATCTGAATAATGAGTTGATATTAAAGCTGTGCCAAACATTTCACATTACGCACCGAAATTCGGTCACCTACCGGCCTCAGATGAACGGAGCAGTGGAAGCAACTAACAAAAACATTAAGAGAATACTTCGAAAGATGATTGACAACTACAGAGATTGGCATGAGAAATTTCCTTATGCATTGATGGCTTACCGAACTACTATGAGGGTCTCCACTGGAAGCACCCCCTTCGAGTTGGTCTACGGCACCGAGGCAGTCATCCCCGTCGAGATTGAGATTCCTTCCCTAAGGATCTTAACAGAAACCAAACTGGATGAAGCAGAATGGATCAAAGTCCGGTATGCCCAACTCTGCCTGTTAGATAAGAAACGGCTAGTCGTGGTTTATCACGCTCAATGCTACAGAAGACGAATGGCCAGGGCGTTTGATAAGAAAGTACGACCTCGATCGTTCCAACTGGGAGATTTGGTGCTCAAAAAGGTGTTCCCCCATTAGGAGGCAACGCAGGGGAAATTTGCTCCAAACTGTGAAGGGCCATTTGCGATAAAAAATAAAAATAAAAAAAAGGTCCTATTTGGAAGAGCTCTCGTTTTGGAGGAAATGGATGGTCAAGAATTCCCAAAGAAATATAAGAATACGCAAAAAAAGTGCTATTAGACCAAAAATCATTGACGGTGATCACTAGTAGAATGGTAGGTTTGAGTCTTTTCCTTTTCTTTCGAAAGTTAAAACAAAAAAAAAAAAAAATCGCACCACAAACCCAAAAAATCCTCTCAAATCTGGGTTAAATTGATTAGTCCAAATGAGCTTACTGAAATATGCAATCGGCTGGAGGACGGCATAAGTAGTATTTAGGAGCTTCTGAACAGAAACCAAAGACCCGGCTAAGGAAAGAGAAAGAAAGAAGAGGAAAAAATTAAGCGCGTTTCCGAGGATGCGGTGAAAACCCGAAAGGACGCTGTAAGTCAAAAAAGTAGAGATGTGGCAAGATACAAAACTGTCGACCTTGGTGAAAACCTGCAAAGGCGCCTTGGTACAAAAATGACAGAGCTGAGACTAGTGAAAACCCTCATGGGCATTAGTAGTAAAAATAGCAACAAAAAAGGAGGGGGGGGGGGGGGGGGGGGGGAAGAGATTTAGATGTAAGAAATAACCCAAGCTAAAACATTACCCAGAAGTTATATGTATGAAAGTAACAGTGTGAAAGTCAAAAGGCGCCTCGAAAGGCATTCTCCGGCTTAGCCCAGTTAAGGTTAAAGGAAGCAGGGGTTCCTTTCGCGGGACAATCAGTTCGTCAGAGTATCAAATAAAAGGGAGTTATCTTTCATTGAGCTGCGACTTTCATTTAACTTTCCTCAAGTTTGTTGCTATACTAACCATGTAGAAAAATCATATCAAAAGTACGGGAGGCCATGAGTTCATAAGACAAAAAGGGGTACAATACTAAACAAAGTATGTTTTTCTAAGAATGCAATAACTAATAAATCTAAGAGCAAGGGGCAAAAATATATCACTCCCCATCGTCATCAACGGAGGAATCCGCTAGGCAAGAATCAACTGGCTCGCCAACCGCAAGAAGAGCACTCGAAGAAGTACCAGTTGTAGAAGATCCAAGAGGGGCTCGCTCGTAGTCCGCACACCTGGCCAGAAGCGTATCCCTCTCTCGGGTAAAGGACTCCACAGCCTCCCGCCAATACTGACTATCCGTCACACCATCCTCTGGGGAAGTGGAACGGTCTAGAGCGCCTCGCGGCCGTCTACGTCCCCTCGAGATACTCAACGGTGGATGTGTCGATCTGGCCGCTGCTAACTGTATCTCCAAATAAGCTACTTCAGTGTCCCTCACTCTCAGCCAGTCATGCAATATCCGTATCAACTGGTAGTTTTGCCGCCTGTGACGACGCCCCTGAACAATCATAGTCATCAAGAAGTCGGTATACCCTACGGGAGGCAGAGGAGTCTCAATGAGAAGATCCCCAAGTTTGCTAGGACCCAGCATATAGCGCCGAAGCCAATAATGATAAGTCTCGGTCTCAAGGGGCATGACAGAGAATGGACAGTCATCATCTACGTGAGGAAGCAAAGATCTACATATATCCATAACCCTCTCCACCAACGCTCTCGAGATCAATGCCCAAAAAATAAGAGTGAACTCAGCTGCAGATGCCGAATAAGGGATGTCCTGACTCCTAACAAGCTGTTGCAGAACCCGAATCCCGAAAAAGGGGGCAATGCCCTGCAGGCCTGCTAGGGGCACGAAGGCCCTCTCGGAAGGTCGAACTCTCAAGTAATACCTACCAACCAGTCCTGAATACCACCTGACCGTGCCTAACCTCATGCTCTGGAGGTAGTCAGCCCAGGCCGCAATGGTCTGCGGAAACCTCCCCTCATCTGCCATGACTCTCTAAGATCTCGCCAGAGAATGTATATGGTTAAGCTCGGGATACCATGTATGCTGGAATAAAGGAGTAATGAACAAGTGCCCAATCGCCCAGAGCTAGAAGAGAGCAACGCATCCCCAAAAATGAGCATCAGCAGTCTACTGGAATCTCGTAAGACTCACAAAGGTCTCTCCTACAATTATGGGAACATAGGAATGCCCCGTACGAATTAGGGCCAACAGTGCACATAGTCGACAGTCCACTAAATCATCTCCTCGTGGGAACACCAAGTAGTTCAGCAGAAGCAAGGCCAGAGCAATCATACAAGAAACAACCCAATCTTGGGAAGTGTGCCAATCACCTGAATAGACTCGCATGCCCATGGGAAACTCAAAGAGAGAAAAGAGGAACTCTGCTGGGACATAAGGAAACTGGGGCAAACAAGAAGATGAAATAACTGCGCGTCTGAGTCGGAGTTGGGACGAGACCATTGTAATACAACCATCCGGAAAGAGGGGTCCCACAATGTCGGCAGAAATATCTCGGAAACCAAGAAGAAACCCATACTCGTGAGGGGTAAGGGTAAGCTCGCACTCCCCAAAGCGGAAAAGAGATAAGTCAGGCTGCCAGAAGGAAATCACTGCCTCCATGAGCTCGGGAATAGGCCGCACTGATAGAAGTGAAGCCACCCGACCAAAGGACTGGTGAAAGATATCCGGCTCATTTGGAGGGTAATTGTCATGCCAAGCTCTCAGTCGACTCAAAATCGCGTCTGCCATCCTGAAAAGGTAAGTCAAGGTAAGAGATGTTAATGTACCACACATGCAGATAAATAATAACATAATAAAGTAAAATAAAATAAACAACTAACACAAAAAATAAATAAATAAATAAATAATTTTCAAATGATAAGTCAAAAATGAAATTTCTTCACATTTCGATTTTCCAACTTCAAATCAAATCTCAAGGGTTTCCTATCTTTTTTCTTTCAAAAAGATTTTATTTCTAAACCTTTTTCAACTCTTTCCCTAGTTTCTAAAACTTTCGACAGAGTTTAGTTTAAAAATGGCCCCTAAAACACCCACAGCATCAACACAAAATACAAACTATGCACTTCACAACATTACAATCACATAACATCAACACCCGCGCACACTTTTTGAATTTTTAAAATTTTTAAAACAAATGTTTTATTTTTCTAATAAATCAATGGTTTTCAAAGTTATCCTAAAATTTTTCAAAATCAATTCAAATGTTTTCTAAAATATTCCTACATTTTTTAAAATTTTAAACTCTAAAAATTTCATCAATTTCCTGAGTTTTCTCAATTTTCCTAGTGTTTTAAGTATTTTCCTATTTTTAAAAAAATCAAAAATTCACCCAGTTTTCAAAAAATCACGAAACTTCACATGGTTGTTAAACACATTTTTCTAAGGCACATTGCACGAAAATCTAGCAAAAAAAACACAATGCCCAAGCCTGTACAAACAAATTCCCTATTTCTGCAGAAAACCCTCTTCACATAATCACGTAAAATCACTCAAATTCAATCAAACAAGCACCAAAATGCAAAAAAAAAATCACCATAATGTTCAAAACATATCAAAACATCAATTTCTACTATTCACATGATTCAAACGAAATTCTACACATCAAAATCAACTAAAATTTGAAAACTCACTTTTTCGAGTTCTCCGGCGAAATCTTCTATTCCGGTGACTTTTCCGGCGACGTGGTCTCCTTCCAATAATCACCCGTGGTCTCCAAGAGGTGCTCCTTCAATGTGCAAGTCGGTTTCCTTATAATGTCTCTCGAATTTGCGAAAATCTTCCAAAATACCGTAAATGTTCGAACCAAAATTTTTCGAGTTTTAATTCCAAGCCTGGCGCCACTAGCAGAGGCGCCAAGCCTTTTCTGCCAAAGGTGCCACTAGGATTCTGGGTAGCTTTGCCCTTTTTCCCGCCAAAACTCGGTTTCGAAGGCCTTTTGGGCCCAATATCCATTTTCGAACCCCCGTTATCGAAAAATTCCCAAAGTCTGTCCCTCCGACTACCTCGCGGTCAATATGGGACTCTTACTCTTTCGTTTTCTGTCTTTGACAAGTAAAGATAGAACAAGAGGGGTAGTTGTCAGCACCCCATTTTTGACCGCTCGGCAGTCTACAGTCCATCCAGACTTGCACTCAAGTCAATATGAACGTATTCCAATCGAAGTCAACTCTCTAAGTCTAATCCCGTCTATCCATTGCTTCGCGAGCCCACCAGGCCAAAATAGAGGCAAAATGACCAAAATGCCCTTAGGGGCATTGTTCTTTCTAATTCCAATAAGCGCATCTTTCCGAAGACAGTAAGTCTCCATTCCAATTTCAAATCAGGTGCGCCTTTCCGAAGACGATAAGACCCCGATCTAATTCCAATAGGCACGTCTTTCATAAGACGGTAAGTCCCCTTTTCAATTCCAAATCAGGCGCGTCTTTCCGAAGATGGTAAGTCTCCTTCCCAATTCCAAATTAGGTGCGTCTTTCCGAAGACGGTAAGTCTCATTTCCATATTTTAAATTAGGCACATCTTTCCAAAGATGATAAGTCCCCTTTCCATATTCCAAAACAGGCGCGTCTTTTCAAAGACGGTAAGTCCCCTTTCCAATTCCAATAGGCACGTCTTTTCGAAGATGGTAAGTCCCCTTTAAACCTGTCGACCGAGACAAGACCCCAAGTCCCCTAGATGGTAGAACGGTCCACCTTTGGCGCTTGCTAGCCCGCCAATGCAGAAATGTCCATTTCAGGCACGCCTTTCGAGAAAGTTAACTTCTCAGACGCTAAGTCCCTTTAGCAACTTCCCAAGATCAGGTAGTCTCGGGAATGATCGTGAACCGTCAGAGTAACGGAATTACTCGTAAACATCGCAACCGTCAGAGTAGCGAAAATACTCGCAAACAGGTCAATATAGGGAATTGCCAACAAACCCCTGTATCACGAGACCGCTGTTAGAGTGGCAGAAACACTCAAAACCCAAGTTAACACCGGTGCTTGCTAGCCCACTTCGATAAAAAATGACCAAACTGTCCCTAGGACCATTTTCCAGCACGTTTCTCGAGAACACACATGAGTCCTCAGAATGGTAAGTCCACCCCTTTCAAATATTGTTTTAAAGTCAATCTGGCATGATTAGGTGCCTTCTAGTCAGTTTCGGATCAATTCCGAGACTTTCTAGTTAATATGACCATTTTACCCCTAAGCATCTGAACACCCCGGGGACCACGCTGGCTTTGGGTATTAAACTGGTAACCTCCCGAGAATACTTTTTATAATGCTCTCAACCTTCTAGTATCATTCCGGATCATTCCAAGTTAGTTCCAGCAAACCTAGTACAAAATAAACATTTTGCCCCTAGTGGGTCGGTCGCTTTCTAGCCACACCGGCTTTGGGTATCAAACCGGTAATCTCCTGAGAATGCTTCTTATAGTATTCCTGGCATTCCTTTATCTTTTCGGATCTTTCCGAGTCAGTTCCGGCAAACGCGGTGCAAAATGACCGTTTTGCCCCTAGTGGGCCGGTCGCCTTTTCCGACCACACCGGCTCTGGGTATCAAACCTGTAGCCTCTTGGGAACATTCTAAATAATGTTTCCAAATTTCGAGTCTTCTTTGGGGACATTCCGGGTCCGTCCCGGAAGCTCCCCAATCTAGTTGACCGGTTTACCCCTGATGGCCCGGTCAACCCTTTCGACAAATCTTGTCATCCTTTTTCAAGTCCACTACATCCGGGACACTGTTTCAAGGGTTCCTATCCTTTTCCGGCCTTCTGAGCCATTCCCGGTCCCTTAAGTCATTCCCGAGCTTTCCGAAGTCACTCCTAATGAAGCTAGGCTAAAAATTGCATGGTAGTCACTAGTACAGGTGCCCAAATCTGTTTGCCGACTTAACAAACTTTCCTAACTTGCTGGCACCACTAGTAGTGGCACCAAGCCAAAAAATGGTCTTGCGCCACTCCTAGTGGCGCCAAGAGGAATTTTGCCCTAGCGCCACTACAACAGGCGCCGGGTCTATCCCATCTCTATAAATACAGAGCTTCCTCCAGCATGAAAGGGGTCTGCAAAACTCAGTCTGAAAACCCTAATATTCGATATACAGAGCTCGTAACCTCCCTAAACCCTAGCTCTTCTAGGTTTTCCAAACCCTAGCCACCATACACAAACCTTAGCCTCATATACACTCATACACTCTCATACACTTATACCTTAGCCTCCAATCCTCCATTGAAGACTTAGATTGCTGCAACTACGAAGCTTTGAAGACCAAAGACAAGCCCTCAAAGATCAAGACTGAAGTGAAGCGAAGACCGAAGAAAAGCAAAGTGCGCTAAGCCAAGTGAAGTAAACAAGACATACGGTAGGCTTTCTCTTTAAGTTTCTGCACTTCCCCCTCTCTCTTCTCTCTCCTAACCCACTTAGGTTTTCTTCTATTTTAATCCTCCATCTTCTTCCTCCCCTTCTTGCATGTTTGAAACAAGGAAATTCCCTATCCATGTGTAGGATTAGGCTATTGGAGAGTCACCGTGTCAGGGGCTTTCTTTTAGTCTAACCGGAGACTACGTGGGTTCGGCCCCTTTGATTATGTGGTGAAGCCTTTAACCTTGTATGTTCACGACCCCAATTTGCATTGTGCATATCATTATCTTGCATTCTTCCAAAATCGTTTTCGAACTCGTTTCAAAACTTGCATTAGACTTGTTTTCAAAATTGCATCAAAACCTTCTTTCCTAAAACTTGTTTCCAAAATCACAATCCTAGGGTGATTCTAGCCTTTCCATGGCTAGGGTTGCTTTAGGAAAGTGTTACATTTAAAGTGACCAATATGGTCCATATTTTCAAATCTTTGTTGTTTTCAAAACCACTTTCTTAAAATGGTTCTAGCCTTCTTATGGTTAGAATCGCTTTAGGAAAGTGAGACATTTTTATACTTTCTAAAAACTCTCTTTTCAAAAGTCTCTCTTTCAAAAACTCTCCTTTTCAACATGCTTTCCTAAAACTCTACTTTCCAAAGTTGTTTTCAAAAACTCCCTCCAAAAATTTATTTTCCAAAAACTCTCTTTTCAACTCCTTTCCAAAACATTCTCTTCAAAATTCATTTCCTAAAAACACTCCCTAGGTTTCCTTCTTAGAAAACTCTCTCCAATCTCCTTTTCAAAATTGTTTTTTAAAAACTCCTCTCCAGCAATCTCTTTCCAAAATCATATTTCCTAAAAACTCCTTTTCAAAAATGTTTTCCTCAAAGTTCACTCTCCAAAGACACTCCTTACGTTTCCTTCCTAAACAACTTTTCCCAAAAATCTCTTTCTAAAAATTCCTCACTAGGATGTCTTTCCAAAAACTCTCTCTTTTCAAAATTTACTTTCTAAAAACTCCTTTCTAGGATTTCCTTCAAAAAATCCCTCTTTAAAAAAAATCCACTTTCCAAAAACTCTTTCCTTAGAGTCTAAGTTAAATCCTATAACCCACGTTTAGGAAACCCTAATTTTCTTCCCTCAAAACATAGTTTCCAATTCCCTATTTTGGCCTCAAAACTTAGATTTCCAAAACCTCTTGTTTTCTACATCAAAACTATATATATTTTCAAAACCTATTTTTTACATCAACACTATAGTCTTCTCAAAACTAGAATGTTCAAAATTCTATCTTTCCAAATCCATGCCAAATCCAATCTTCCCGTTAGGAAACCAAACCCAATCTTCTCTTTAGGAAACTAAACCCAATCTTCCCTCTAGAAAACTAGATCCAATCCTCCATTTTTTAAAACAAAATTAAAACATCTCTTTTTTATAAACAAAGTCCAATCCCTGTTTTAGGAAATAGGAATCTCAATCCTTCCAAACTCAAATCTTTCCTAATTCAAATCCTTCCTAATCTCCTACTTTCCTAAACCTTAAGTTTCCAAAACTTACACTTTTAAATCTTTCCTTAAACTTTAAACTTTTAAATCCTTCTTAATCTAAACTTTCCCTAATTTCGACCTTCCCTAAATTCCATACCTTTTCAATCTAAATCTTCAAATCTTTCTTAAGTTCAAATCTTTCCAAAACTCTAAACTTTCTTAAATTTAAATCTTTCTAAAATTCTAAATTTCCTAAATCTCAAATCTTTCCTAATCCAAAACTTTCTAAATTCAAAACTTTCTTCAGTTGAAACTTTCTAAATTCTAAACTTTCCAACTTTCAAAACTTCCTAACTTCAAAACATTTCCTAAAATGAGACTTTCCTAATTCAAAACTTTCCTGAACTAAGACTTTCTTAAAATGGAACCTTCCTAAAACGAAGCTTTTCCTAAATTGGACCTTTCCTAATTCGAACCATTCCAAAATTCAATCTTTCCTAATCTTCCAAGTCCAACATTCGAGTCAAATCTTTCTTAAATATCAAGTCTTTCTTAAATCCTATCTTCCTAAGTCTAGGTTTCTTAAACTTCAATATTTCCAAATCATTTTCCTAATCCTTCAATTCCAATTTCCAACTTCCCATCCTCTAAGTTCAAATCAAGCTCTTTTTTGAATCCAATCTATTATTTTCTATTGGACTCTTGTCCGAACTACGACTGACCTGATTCCTCAAAAAGGATACGTAGGCAACCCTCATGGGTGCAATCACAACCTTTTTCAATCTCCAATTTCACAACTTTTTTCCAACTTCCAATTCTAAATTTCTATTTCCAATTTCTAAGCTTTCCAATTTCAAATCTATCTTTCCAAATATCTTTTTAAATCAAATCAATTTCTTTTCAAATCTTTTTCTAAATCTATTTTTCAACTCTCTTTTCTTGCACTTGCATATCATGCATCATGTCTTTTTAAACATTCTTTTTCAAAAGTGGATAGAATTGAACATTTATTAGTTGAAGAATCTCATAGGTGAATCTAGGGTAAATAGACATGTAGGTACCGCAAGGGCAGGGTAGGGTGATGGCTTAATGCGTCTTCCCTACACATAACCAACCTCCTAACCTAGAATCACTGTTTTCAAAGACCAAAATGGAGTTTATTTTCAAAAAGGGCTTAATTATTTTCTAAAGGTTGCCCAAAAACCCTAAGTATAGTTTTCGGATTGTGCTTAGTTTTTAGGTGACCTAACTCACCTTAATCAAGTTAGGTGGCGACTCCAAATTGTTTTCCAAAAGCTCTTTATTCAAATCTATTTTCAACTCAAACCTAGTCGCACTCATTCTTCTAGGAGGGTGAGTTCTAACGAGAGAGTACAATGTTTTTTCCGCTTGTGTGTGTATTCCTCGAGTGCGAAAAATCGAGGCGCGACACATGAGTGTCAAGCCCAAATTTTTCACACTTGAGGAATACACACACAAGCGAAAAAAATATTGTACTCTCTTATTAGAACTCATCCTCCTAGAAGAATGAGTGCGACTAGGTTTGAATTCAAAATTGATTTGAATAAAGAGCTTTTAGAAAATATTTGGAATCACTACCTAACTTGATTAAAGTGAGTTAGGTCACCTAAAAACTAAGCACAATCCAAAGACTACACTTAGCAATTTTGAAAATACTTCCTCAAGAGAGGGTTTTTAAGAAAGCAGGTTGTTTGGCAACCTTTACAAAATATTTAAGCCCTTTTTGAAAATGACTCCATTTGGTTTTTCGAAAACAGTGATTCTAAGTTCAGAGGTTGGTTACGTGTAGGGAAGATGCACTAAGCCATCACCCTACCCCGCCCTTACGGTACCTATATGTCTATTCACTCTAGATTCACTCATTAGAGTTTTCAATTAATATATGTCCAAAACTATCCACTTTTGAAAAGAATCTTTAAAAGAATAATGCATGATATGCAAGTGTAAGAAAAGAGAGTTTGAAAATAGATTTGGAAATAAATTTGAAAAGAATGATTGAAGTTTGAAATTGAAAAGAAAGTTTTGAAAATTGAAATTGAAGATTTAAAAATAGATTTTTTGAATTGAAACTTTGGAAATAGATTATGGAATTAGAGATTTAAAAAAGTTATGGAATTGGAGATTTAAAAAAAGTTATGATCTCACCCATGACGGTTGCCTACGTATTCTTTTTAAGGAATCAGGTCAGCCGTAGTTTGGACAAGAGTCCGATTGAAAATAGAAAGTTTGATTTGGAAAAAGAGATTTTGATTTGGAAAAGGCTTTGATTGGAACTTATAATAGAAGATTGGAATTTGAAATTTGAAATTGAAAAGATTAGACCTTGATTTGGAAATACAGAACTTGGAAGAAGGATTTGGACTTGTTTCGGAAAGGAGGTTTAAGAAAGATTTAACTCGAATGTTATACTTGAAAGATTAGGGAAAGATTGGATTTAGGAAAGGTTCAAATTAAGAATGATTTCAGTTTAGGAAAGTTTCGATTTAAGAAAGTTTTCATTTTAAGAAAGATTTTGAAATAGGAAAGGTTTCGTTTTAGGGAAGTTTCGAATTAAGGAAGTCTTGAATCAGGAAATAATTAAAATTGAAAAGTTTTGAAATTAGAATGTTTTGAAATAAGAAAGTTTTAAAATTGGAAAGAGTTGATTTCTGAAAAGAGTTTGAATTAGGAAAAACTTGGGTTTAGAAAGATTAAGAATTTAGAAAGTTTACAATTATGGAAAGATTTGAAATTAGAAAGATTTAAAAAGTTAAGATTTGGAAAGGTATGGAATTTAGGAAAGGTTGGAATTAGGGAAGATTTAGATTAGGAAAGATTTGAAAGTTTAAGTTTTGGAAACTTAAGGTTTAGGAAAGTATGAGATTATGAAGGATTAGAATTAAGAAAGATCTAGATTTGGAAGGATTGAGATTCCTATTTCCTAAAACAAAATATTATATTTTGTTCTTAAAAAGAGGTGTTTTGATTTTGTTTCCAAAAACGGAGGATTGTATCTAGTTTCCTAAATGGGAAGATTGGATTTGGTTTCCTAAAGGGAGGATTTGATTTGGCATGGAATTGAAAAGATAAAGTTTTGAAAATTCTAGATTTTGATTTTGGAAATGTATAGTTTTGATGTAGGAAATAGGATTTGAAAACCTAAAATTTTAAGCCAAAATAGAAAATTGGAAATCATGTTTTTGGGAAGAAAAATTAGGGTTTCCTAATTGTTGGCTCTAGGGCTTGACTTGGGCTCCAAGATAAAGAGTTTTCGGAAAGAAGATTTTGGAAAGAAAAGGTTTTTGGAAGGAGATCTTAAAAAAGAGTTTTTCGAAAGTGAATTTCGAAAAGAGAGTTCTTGAAAAGAGTTTTTCTAGGAAGGAGTTTTTAGAAAAGAGTTTTTAGGAAAGAGATTTTTGGAAAGAGTTTGAACAGGAGTTTTGGAAAATAAATTTTTGAAGAGAATTTTTAGAAAATAATTTTGGAAAAGAGATTGGAGAGAATTTTGAGAAAGTATGTTAGAAAAGAGATTTTTGAGAAGAGAGTTTTTTGAAAAGTTCATAAAAATATCTCACTTTCCTAAAGTGATTCTAACCATAAGAAGCTTAGAACCACTCTAAGATGGTGGTTTTGAAAACAACAATGATTTGAAAATATGGACCATATTGGACAATTTAAATATGACACTTTTCTAAAGCGACCCTAACTATGGAAAGGCTAAAATCACCCTAGGATTGTGATTTTGAAAATAATTTTGGAAAAAGAAGATTTTAATGCAAGTTTTGAAAAACAAGTTTGAAAATGAATTTTAGAGATATGCAAGATCATGATGTACACAATGCAAGTTGGGGTCGTGAACGTAGAAGGTTAAAGGCTTCACCACATAATCAAGGAGGTCAAACCCACGTAGTCTCCGGTTAGACTAAGAGAAAGCCCCCGACACGGTGACTTTCAATAGTCTAATCCTACACATGGACCGAGAAGTCCCTTGTTTCAAGCATGCAAGAAAAGGGGGGAAGAAGATGTGGGATTAAAATAGAAGAAAATTCAAGTGGATTCGGAGAGAGAAGAGAGAGGGGGGAATTGCATAAACGTAAATAGAAAGCCTACCTTGTGTCTTGTTTTATTCGCGTTATTTTGCTTGCTTTCTTCTTCTTGCTTTGCTTCGGTCTTCGCCTTGATCTTCAAGAGCTTGCTTGGATCTTTGAAAACTTCAAAGTTGCAGTACTTCAAGTCTTCAATGGAGGCTTTGGAGGCTAGTGTAGGAGTGTATAGGAGTACATGTAAGTTAGGGTTTGTGTATGGAGGTTAGGGTTTGTGTATGGAGGCTAGGGTTTATAGAGGCCACGAGCTCTGTATATCGAAGAGGAGAGTTTTTAGACTGAGTTTGCGAACTTTTTTCACGTTGGAAGAGGCTCTGTATTTATAAAGAGAGGATTAACTTGGTGCCTGTTGCAGTGGCGCCAGGCCAAATTTTGGCTTGGTGCCACTACTAGTGGCAAAGTTTTAAAGTCGGCAAGCAACGTATCTTTAGAAGATTTGAGCACCTGTACTAGTGACTACCATGCAATTTTTAGCCTGGTTTCACTAGGAGTGACTCCGAAAGGTCCGGGAATGATTTGAAAGGGCCGAGAATGGCCCGGAATGCTGGAAAGGGACAGGAACCCTTAGAACAGTGTCTCGAAGTAGTAGACTTGAAAAATAATAACACGATGTGTTGGAAGGGTTGACCGGGCCATCAGGGATAAAATGGTCAATCGTGTCGGAAAGCTACCGGGATAGACTCGAAATTCCCGAAAGAAGACTTGAGGTCTGGAAACATTACTTAGAATGACCTAGGAGGTTACCAGCTTGATACCTAGAGCCGGTGTGGTTAGAAAAGAAGACTGGCCCACTAATGGCAAAACGGTTATTTTGCACCAAGTTTGCCGGAATTGACTCGAAATGATTCGGAAAGATGATGGAAGGTCGAGAATACTATAAGAAGCATTCTGGAGAGACTACTGGTTTGATACCCAGAGCTAGTGTGGTTCCCAGGGCATTCGAATGCCTAGGGGCAAAATGGTCATCGTGACTGGAATGTCTCGGAATTGGCCCGAAATTGATTTGAAGGCACCTAATCATGTCGAATTGCCTTTAAGACAATCTTGGAAGGGTGGACTTACCGTTCTGATGACTTAGGTACTTTTTTTAGAAACGTGCCGGAAATGGCCCTAGAGGCAGTTTGGACATTTTTCACCGAAGTGGGCTAGCAGGCACCGGTGTTGTCCTGGGTTTTGAGTGTTTTTGTCACTCTAACAACGATCCCATAATATAGGGGTTTGTTGGCAATTTCCTATATCAACCTATTTGCCACTGTTTCCGCCACTCTGGCGGATGCGATGTTTACGAGTATTTTCGTTACTTTAACGGGTTACGATCATTCCATAGACTGCCTAATTTCTAGAAGCTGCTAGGTAGATTTAGCGCCTGAGGAATTAACTTTTTCGGAAGGCGTGCCAAAACGGACATTTCTTTATTGGCAAGCTAGCAGACACCAAAGGTGGATCATTCTACCATCTCGGGGACTTGGGTTCTCATCTCGGTCGACGGGTTTGAAAGGATTTACCGTTCAGAAGAGTTCACTTGGAAACGTGTCGGACAAAATAGACTTACCACCTTGAGGAATCAACTATCTCGAAAGGTGTGTCGAAGTGGATTTGGAATTGGAATTAGAATAGGACTGGAATTGGATCGAAAAAGGGGACTTACTGCCTTCAAGAAGACGTGCCCATTGGAATTCGACCAGACAATGCCCCCAAGGGCATTTTGGTCACTTTGCCTCTATTGGGGCCCAAAGGGCCCACGAAGCGATTGGTTGACGGGATTGAGTTGACTCAGAATATGTACAAATTGACTTGAATACAAGTCTGGACGAACTGGAGACTACTGAACGGACAAAAATAGGGTGCTTACAATGAGATGACATATAAGCATACAAGAATTTATAGATTCACAATCATATAAGCATGAGCATGAGATTCTTACCTGAAGAAATGAACACACAAGCTTTGTTTTTGCACTTTCTTCTTCCTTCTCTTCTCTTATCTTCTTTCTCCCCTCTTTCTCTCTTTTTCTTTCTTGCCAAACACAAATGTTACTAACAAGCTCCTCTCTCCTTGGCTTTTAAGCTAACAATAAATACAAGGTGTATCTATAATGCCACATGCCATACACCCACGCGCACTTACTAACACCAAGCACACACCTTATGCATACCTAAGTGTCACACTCTCACACCTCCTTGCTTCACTAATCCACGTGATTAACATAATTAATCACACTTATGATAATTAATCAACATTAACATAAACTCAACATGAAAATTAATTAAGCTAATTAATCAAGGATTAAGCTCACTAATCATGCTAAAAAATATGATAATTCTCCCATGGCATGCTCTAATTAAAACATACTAAGAAAGCTCCTCAATTAGTATAATCATGCTCTACAATATATACAATTAAACTAAGCATAATACTAAGCAAGATAAGGTTTTACAATAGCTCCAATCAATCTTTCCCACAACAACTCTATCCTGAGTAAGTGTAAGCCCCACCATACTAAGCCAAACCTATTGCTCTGAAAAGTCCACCAGCCATTTCTTCTGCATCAAACCCCCATTAACGCCTCACCTATCGATCGAACCACCATAATCAAACCCTATTACAGTCATCACCATCTCCAACTCCATTCACCACACTCCATCTCTATTTCTCATCTCACTCTCTCTTACTTGCATGGCATCTTTGATTGCCTCCCCTTCTCCTCTCTTATTGTTTCCTTTATGGCCTTTCATTCATTTAAAGAGGGAGACGATGTGTATGGGTTCTGTGTGTTTGTGTGCCAGTTTGGAAGGAAGAGGAGGTAAGCCTTTTGCTCTAAAAGGGAAGGGGAATGAGGGGTCAACCTGGTAGATTGGGCAATTGAACACTACCTCTCGCCATTTTTAATATCCCTTTCTCGACTTTTGATTCTTGATTCTGGCTTGTAGCCTTTGTTTCTAGCCAAACACACAAACACCTATTTATATATATATATGTGTGTGTGTGTGTGTGTGTGTACACTTATTAATTGATGAAGGAATTTCTAGTGCATATATACACATAGTATGTAAATATATGTATTTGTTTGTATGTGCACAACATAAGGGAAAGATGAGTTTAGAGCAGTCGTGGTCATGCTGAGTAATACGACCGTAGCAATGTAACACCCAATAGTAAGTGGTCGCGATGTAGTATAACTCGGTAAGTACCAAGGTCGAATTCCACAAGGGTTGAGCCCAGTATAGGCTATCGGCCAAAGCTAGTACTTAACACTCTCAAGATTCACGCAATTTAGTAAAATGCTTCTTTAAAAGAGAAAATAAAAAATGATCTGGTTTGAAGAGGGCTGTTGTTTGAATGTAAACAAAAGCACTTAAACTAATTTGATGATTAATAACAAGGAATTGGATTTAATTGATCCAATCACCCAATTCATCTAAGGCTTCAATGAGGTTTAATAACTCAAATCAAACATAACAATCAACAATGTATGATTTGGAGGATTTCGACCATTAAAATAATGAAATCAATGATAATCAACTTAGATTTATAGACAATGAGATTCATTTATTCATACCAACGATCTAAGTGACCCCCATAGCCAATTCATGACTAGTGCATGGAACCTCAAAGACTTTGTCAAAAATACAAGATTTCAATAGGATTTAAGAAATTATTATTATAGATTCAATTCAATATAATTTGAAGTTAGAATTAAAATCAATTTGAGAATCATAGATTACTACCATCGATTTGGACAAAATCAATGCACAATGGAAGAATCATGCATTAAAATTTTCAAATATAATCAATAATCTAAATGTTCTTATGAATCTAAACTTTAATTGCTAAGAATTTAAGATTTAAGAATAGAACAATAAAATTAGGTTTTACCTTCATTGAAACCCTTGAGATCCTTGAATAATTTTCACAATTGAACCCAATGTAAAGACTAACTACTTGAATCCATAGAAAATTGCACTTGATTACAATGAAAATGAAAAGTTACAAAGAAATCTAGAGTTTCTCTCTAAAAGTACTTCTAAGAAGCTATATTTATCTATATCTATATACAAAAGGTTTAGATCCCCAAAATTAAGCACAAAACTGCCTTAAATAGGCTAAAAAATAACATAGCCTACACAAAGCATGGGCACGCTTTGGGGACTGTGCGCACACTTTTACAGACCTGAAAATCAAGCCTAAGTATCTTGTACATGGTTCACAAACTGTGCACACGGCTTTCTTACGGTCTCCACCATGCGCATGCTTTTGTAACCGTGCGCCCACGCTTGACTGACCGTGCGCACGGTTGCCCAAATTGAGTAGATTTCAAAATTTTATATAAAATCAATAAATTATGGACCTAACTTGGATTTCTGGTTTGAAAGATATGGCCCTTCAAAGTTTCAGCTCTACGTGCTTCAACAGCTTATACTCTGACAGTATCTTCTTGAAACTCATTCTCTTTCAGACTGAATTCCATTCGAAGTCACCTAACTTAAGCTCAAAATCTATGCAACACAAAACAAACTTAGTTAATACTAAAATTTAACTAAAAAGGCATATAAAATCATAAACCAAGGCTAACAAAACACAAGTGAATACGTTATAATGGCACTTAGAAGTGCAATCATTGGGAAGGTAGGACGAAAATGTGAATGACTGATTTTGTTTAGTTTGAATGGGTATGTCTTTAAAATTTGTGTCAATGCGATTTGGTTTAGTTTTCAATGGGTCTAGTGCTGAGGTTATCAGAGATGGAGATGGGAGGTGTGCTTGAGAGGAAGGGAAATGGTAACAGTAAGAGGAAGTGACTAGGGTGGTGGCCGAAGGAGGAGGAAGTGGGTCAATTGCGATGGAGGGAAGAGGTGGCACAATGGTGATCAAGGAGACAATGGCTAGAGGAGTAGGGGTGGAGGATGGATTGTGATATGTGGATTTGCAACAAGTTGTAGATGGCATCTTGCAATACTGGTTTGATGATGATAATATAAGGAAGATGAGAGAGAGAGAGAGAGAGAGAGAGAGAGAGAGAGGTGGCTTGAGTGAGTTAACTCTATTTACATTGTTTCTAGTTGAAGCATTTTGAGTTAACTCAGCTTAACTTATTATCTCTAATTTATTTTCACTTTTACATAAAGGAAAACTAGTATTTTGAAAAAATAAAAAATGATGCAAGTTTGTGAAGGGCAACATTGAAAATTAATAGCAAAAATATGCTGACATCATGCATTTTCGTCACTCCCATTGACGGTGGCTTAACGGCTGGGTTAACATGTAACTGACAACTATAGCAAAAGGGAGTCTATCATTTCAGAAAGTAGAGGGGTACTGACTGTAATTGTCAGAAACCTTAGGAGAGGTTACTGTAATTTACCCTTTAAAAAACCGAATAAATATCTATACATATATATAGCAATAAAGTCCAAATGATACGCCGGAATGCAACAATATTAGCAGGTAATTAGACTAATAGCAAAACCACATTGATACTTAGTATGGTTATACCTTCAGCATTATCATTGGATGTTTGCACTTGTTTTTCAAAATTTAGTTTTTAATTTCATATCTCAAAACCCTTTTACTACAGTTAAACATTTCTCATGCTTCCACTCCATAGTATTTTCAAAGTTACACTTACCTCTTCCTCCTTTCCATCCCTACATGCATCAAAAGCAAGATTACTTACCGTTAATAGACTTGCTATATGTTTTAAAATATTTGATTTTCTTAAGCACTAGACAAACTACAGTAAAACATTTCTCATGCTTCCACTCCATGGTATTTTCAGAGTTGCACTTTCCTCTTCCTCCTTTCCATCCCTACATGGATCAAAAGCAAGATTACTTACAGTTAATAGACTTACTATGTCTTTCAAACGTTTGATTTTCTTAAGCACTAGACAAGGATGTGGCATATATAGTTGAAAGCAACCCAAAAAAATAAACACCTTGAAAAACAGCTTCACTCCTCTAGTTCTACAAATTCAACATCCAAATCTCTTTTTATTTGTAATCGTGCTTTTTTTTTTTTTTTTTTTTGGGCCAAAAGAAGAACTTCATTTCATAGGAGAAAAGACTAGTAAGTAGTTCATAAGAAGAAGAAGATATACCATCACAAGCATAGAGCTAAAAGGTTGAGTGTAGAGTATATTCTCCATGGTTAATAACATATGTATAGCAACACATTCAAAATATGTCATACATAACATCTTTGTTTTCCACTTTGTATACAAGCTTACAAAGGTTTTCCCACTCATTGCTATGTATATACTCCTAAAATTTTGGCATCAATTGCTGGTATAAATGCCGGGTTCTTTTTTCAAAATAAGTAATTTGGGTATGTGTTTTTATATCATATACACATAGAGTAAATAATTCCAAGAGGTACGAAAAACAAGCCGAATATTTAGAATTGCAGGTCAAATTACAAAATGACCCTCCAAAAAATTTGTAATCCCAAAATGTAATGCCTAGAAATTTCTAATTCTCTTATACTATCCCCAAAAATATATATGACATAAAAATGAAAATGTTGCCTCTACATAATATTATGGTATATAAAATATTACCAACAAAAGAAAGAAAGAACTATATATTTTCATATAAGAATACAATACTAATATTTAGAGACGTCACAAACTTAAGAACTACTAACAATAGACAGGACACATCAAGTAGGTAGGTATGTAAATTTGGGTTGGCCTCCTGATCCAGGTCGTGGCCCATTGGACTTGAGCTGGACTTTGCGGGCTCCTACCATGTTTTGGGCCAAGCCCAAACTAGATATGCGAGGCCCAAGCCCAACCCATTGCCTTAGGGGTGGGCTCAAGCTCAAGCAGGCTTCTTGGCACGGGCCTTTGGTTGGCCGGGCTTTGGTCAATTATCTTTGAAATTTTAATTTTCTAAGTTTAGTTTTACTTTTAAAATTATTATTTAATTTATAAATAGTAATTACCAATTAGTGATTGATAATGGTTAAACAACTTAATCTAAATTAGACAATTATAAATATGAAACTTATAAAATATCAATTATTATAAAAAAAATTTATATAAACTGTTAATTATATAAATAAATAGACTATGAATTATTTTAAACTTATATACACTTACAATTATTTTTATATATAATTATTAGATAAACTATTTACCTAGTTGAACTTATAAAGATTAATAATTTATACAAATACTTAATCCGCACCCTTCTTGTTGCTGTCACATAGCACAATTATACATTACAAATTCGAAGGTATGGAAAATATTTTCTTCACATAAAAATTTATAAAAACATGTTATATGCTTACGTCATATTTTAGACATCAACAAATCTTCTGCTTAGGTTTGCCGAAGTCCAGGAAGTCCTTATCTAAGTTGGTCTCCCATGGCCACAAAGCCTTCCTTCCATCATTTCCTTTTTCTACTTTTCCTTCTCTTCCTCCTTTTCTTTTCCTTCCTCTGTTTCTCGGTTTTATACATTTTCAACAATAATCATGTATATATATGATGTACATGCATCATACGTGAGGGGACAAGCTTTTGGGCAAGCATGGGGTGAAATTCCTCTAATGCCCATTGAGTCACAGCACGTGACGATCAGGTGGTCTTATTCTGTCAGTGTTTCAAATGGCATCCACCACAAGGGGAACATTGCAACTTAAGCATAAGTCTAAGAGGTTGACTACTACAATTGGAAGTATAGAGGGTAAAGAGACACAAGGCGTAAACTGAATGGGTGAAAAACGTAATTGACCATTTTATTAAAGTCGTGAAGCTTTATCAATTACAAGAGAGTAATACGTCCATCAGGCATTGTTAGATTAATTTTATCAAAATTTAACTAAATATTAAAAGTAGCACATGACCTAGATAAATATGCAATTTCATGTGAATCAATTAATTAAGAAGTAGTGTATTATATTAGGGGTGCTGTAACGACTCGGATTTTTCGGACCGTTAAATAAATAAGATAAATGACTAAAATAAACTCAAAGGATTGCGTTTCCAACAACTCAGCTTTAATTATTTCCAAAACAGATATCTCCAAAGTAAAACTCCAAATGATGCCTGTAAAATAATAACTAGTGGATTACATTGTATCTCCAATGATCCTCCTATAATTAAATACATATTCTAATCAATCTATTATCCCCAGGAAGATATACTCTAAATCTTGCTCTGCACCCAATTTGTCTTTACCTGAAAAGTAAAATTAAACCTGCAAGTATACAATACGACAGGAATACAAGTGCTCAGCCAGTTAAAACAGAATTCAGTAATCAGTTACATTAATTTAAAAGATCAAATGATGGGGTTAACAAGACGTTAATAAATCATGACATAATATGGATACCAATCATTCCAATATTCTAGTCATTAATCCAAGGTTTTATCATAGCCCAATACTTGGCCTTTCTCAGTACCATGCCAAATATCACTCGTGCCACATAATAATAAAAAAATTCCATAACTAATACCCTGTAGGGTCACCATTCCATAATCAACACCTTGTAGGGTCACCATTCCATAACCATTTTCAATAGTAGGCCAACATGTGCTTTTGAACATGTACTAATTAGTTTCACGGCACATCAGCCATAATAAAATCCAATGATTCAAAAATATTGTTATCATGGAGTTCAACAATGAATACGATAATTAAGGATATGCCGAAAGAAACTTAATAGAACCAATAACCATATAATGATGGAATTTAACGAGCACAAGTATGCAAGAGATATACAATTTAAGAATAATAGAAATCTACTCTTTGCAAAGAGATTTGGAGCGGAGCATATTGTATACAACTGGTTACCTCAAATGCATTCCACAATGGCTCTTAAGATTGCCATACAACCCAAATTACCATGAAGACTTTATCGTAATGTAACTCAATTATATAGTGAGCAAGTAAATCAACGTCACCCTGAAACATATGAGTAAACTGAACCATTAACAATACCCAATACTAAAAATATTCACTCTATGTTTAATAATAAAAGGCGACAACAGCCTCTATCTATTCTAACTCTAATTCATCTCAAGATAAGTGCTAATCCGTAAAATATACAACTACTTAGTCTATTATAATGTGTCCTAGAAAATCATAGAGACACCTAATCTTAAAGACCCATGCTTATTTAGAATTACACATCGATTTTCACAATCATTATGCAAGGACGGCTTGAACATCCTCAACTATTGTGGACATAAAATCATATACACAACTCAAATGTATGTTCCGTTTCTTGGAGATGAAACTAGGCGACCTAAAATTTTCAATGGTCTATGGCCAATAATCCAAGTCCTTACATAAAAATTTCATATTAAGCCCTGAAGCTGCCCCTGCTGCCACTTTCTGACAACACGAACACCTTTTAGTGTTTTGGCCATATCTCATTCTACAAAATTTCGAACAACGAATCGTATGTTGGGTAAGAAACTAGGCTTGTGTATCTTTCCAAGCATATATGCCAACACTACCAAAACTTTACCAGTAAAATCAAATTTTATTAAAAAGTAACTAGATTTTCTAGTTCTGCAAAATCGTCAACACCCTGAAGTTCAAACCCACTTTCTCTTTCGTTTCTCAACCAAACCACATGAATTTTATGTTTAAAGTGAAGTTCTTTTCGAGCCCGATCTAGTAATATGCTCAGAACTCAGTTTCATTTAGCTTAGATCTCCCGAAAAGGCTCTGCAAGTTGCTGCACTTGGTAATTTCGCACCAGATTTTACTGAAAATTTAATCCTTATTTTCTTCTTCGTTTCTTAAGCTTTTTGGTCAAATTAGAGTCCAATCTGAAGCTCTTTTTGAGCCCTTTCTTGTAGTGTTTTAGAAATAGGATCAGATCCCATTTTGATCCTCAAAACAGTCTCTGAAACTCGCTGCTCGTGCCCAATTTCTAGGCAGCCGCATGTAACTTACATTATCTCAACATTTTTCCATTACTCAGGCCAATGTAAATCCAAATATGACTAAGTAATTATGTTAACAACTTTCCCAAGAAATTGCACTTAATTAATCTTGAAGAAACCACAACATTTTGTGTGTGTGTGAATAGATATGACTATTTTGTATAATTATGAATAACATACTGACGGTAGAGTTTCTAGGCATTTATAGCCATCATAGACTCTTATAAAACTCTTAGTTTGTTCTTAAAAATCATTTCAAACCATCTAAATTAAGCACACATGATCTGATTTTATTTTCTAAAAATTTTTCAAGCTTAAGCATCAATCGGAAACCATGGTGTTTGGTGCCATTTTTAAACCAACTCTGGCACTATTAAGTTACCTTTATTTATGCTAAAAGGAACAGGGGAAAGATTTATACCTGAATTCCAACTTGAAATCCTATTTCCCCTTATTATTTTTTTCTTCCTTTTCTTCTTCTCACAGCTGGCAGGGATTCTTCGTTGCTGCAATTAGCAGCAGCCCCCTTCCTCTTCACAGCAGCCACATTCGGCAATGCTACAACCCTTGCATAATACAACACCTCCCTTTTCCAACACCCTCACTTTCTACTCCTTTTTATCTTTAACCCAAAGCAACCTATAAAAATTCATAAACAGTGCTGCCACTTAACAACAACCCCAAAATCACCACACTCTCAGCCCCCTATTTGTTTAATGCCATTCCTTCTTTCAACTTAGCTGCACCACCAAAGCCATCATAGTTCCTAGCAACACAGGACTTTCATCAAACACCTTTCAATCGATGTCAACAGCACCCACCTACATACAAACTTGACAATGGCCATTCCCACACAATACACGTAGAAAATATAAAACTAACCAAACCCCACGTAGACTATGAAATAGATAGAGTTCTCACCTCAAATTGAAGTGGGTTGGGCTGGTTTGGCCTTCCACCCATGGCCTCTCTCTCTCTCTCTCGCTCTCTCTCTCTCTCTCCCTTTATTCTGGCCAGATTTTGGCAGAACTTTCCCTTTCTTTATTCCTCCCACTCTCTTGTTACCTTTCTCTCCCTCTCTTGGTTTTGCTGATTATCTTCAGTGGAGTGAGGGGCAAGGCAAGGGAATGCCTTGTTTATACAGCCATTAGGAAGGGCTTCTAGGTTATTTTAATTTCTTTTGGGCATCCTTGTGATATTATCTTATTACTACTCCAATATTAATTGCCTCTTAATTACTTCTTTATCCCCTTGGCCATTAATTCCCTTAATATTACCCCCCCCTAATAATTCTTTCATTTATGCCCTTGTGTACATTTCTAGCCATTCCCTACAATTATTTTTAAGTAGACTCCTTTCCTTTCCTTGGGTCCAAATTAAATTAATTCCCATCCGTTGGGACTTTATCAAGTACATGGTATCTCCTAATTTTATTTCTTCTAATTTCAAAGCCCGAAATTTTATTATAAAAATTGAGAGTGTTATAGGTGTGCATGGGTTGAGTTGGTTTAGGTCCATGCTAAACTCAGAATTGACTTGATCTCGATCGATTTTAAAATTTTAAATCCAGAACTGAACTAACCTGAGTCAATTCGGGTTAGTTCAGTTCGATTCCATGTCTCGGGTAAGTTCAGGTCTAACTTGGATTGGGTCACGTTGAGTTCACTTTTTTATGAAATATCCTCAATTTTTTTAGGATAAACAATCATTTAGGCCCTCTAAATTTGACTCAGTTTCTAATGCCATTCTTAAACTTTGATTTCTTCTATTTAAGCTATCTAACTATTAAAAAGAATTCAATATGGTCCAATTTTTTAAAATAAGTAAAGAATTTAAATATTAATTATATTTTGGCCTCCTAAACTAAAACATAATAATACTTTATCCCCATTCAACTAAAAATAGTTACATTTTCACCATCGTAAAAATGTAAAATTAAAAATTTATTTAGTCAAAGTTTTATACTAATCTTTAAAATAAAGAGAAAAAATAATTTAATGGTTATGAAATGTTATAAATGATCTCAAAATACCTAAAAAAATTTACCAAAATAAAATCTTACTTTTGTAGACCTCCAATTATTAGCCCTGACAATGTTAATGAGATTTTTAAAACTACGGATTTGTTAACCAGGAACAAAAAAAAAAATTTATACTGCACCTGATCAAAAATGCTTAATTTAATTTTTTTTTTTTTGTCAATAACATTAATACAAGCTTAAATTCTTATAATTTAGGGTTAAAATGTAACGACTTTTAATTTTATAGATAAATTTAAACTAAATCATAGTTAAGAAGGTCAAAGTGTATTTTATTTTAAAATTTTCAAACTTATTTTAAAACAAGGGATCACATTGATTTCCTTTTAGAAATTGGAGGGTAAAAATAGAAAAATTTAAAATTCAAGAATGACATTAAAATCTGAGGCAAAGTTAGAGGAACAAAATGATTATTTACCTATTTTTTAAAATAATTAAATAACAGTATTTGCACACATATCAGAAATAATAAAGTTCAAATAATAATAATTTAAAGACATATACGCAATATACACAAACTTTTATTGCATAAATAGATCAAGTCTTGATTCAATTCTCGATTCGATTCAAGTCTAGAAAATACAAACCCATGAACTAAACTAAATTTATCGGTTTGATATTGTTAGACCCAGAACCAAACCAACTGAACCTTTGACAGAACTTAATCAAACCAACCCATTGAAACCAGATTAGTTCAGTTCTTGGGTTTTTCGGTTCCTTTGTGCGCCCTTATATTATATAGATGCATATGCTTCACTTGATCCAGATGCATGCGTATGAAAATGTTGAATAGGATACATAAAATATGGCAATTTATATAAAAATAAAAACAATAAAGTAATAGTATATTATTAGAGAGAAAACAAACAATAATATAATATTAGACTATTAGAAAGAGAAGAAAAAATTGTAAACAAATATGAAATAGATGTTACCAAATATGATATAACAAATGGTTGCTGAGCACTTTTTAATAAGTGAGGTAGTATGCAGTTGATGCTTTACTTGCAATTTCAGATCAAGTGAGAGAGATTGAGAGAGGTTGTGAGAGAGCTGAGAGAAATTTGAGTGATTTATGGAAGGAGGGGGGGAGGGGCATAAATAATTTTTTTAAAAAAAAAGAAAAGAAAAGAGCCATTGGGGTGAGGGGGAATTCGGCCATTGGCCAATGATCAAAAGAGTCGTTGGGGCTAAGGCCAGGCCTCAACAGCTCTTTTGGGCGAGCCTTCGTGACGGGCTGATGGGCAAGCTTTAGGCCTGAGCTTTCGGGGCGAACTTCATCCGAGCTTTCGGGTTAAGTTACTGGACAAGCTTTAGCGCCGAGTACAAGCTATTGGGGTAAGGCCTAGGCGCCAAAGGGGGTCAGACTAGGCCCTAATCGAGCTCGTGCTGCCCAAGGGCCTCAAGCCTAATATACATCTCCACAAGCGGGCTAGTAATTAATTCCTCCAAGCTTATAAAACTTTTCAACTCTCTCAAAGAAAGGGAAAAATAACTATATGCATATAATAGTAAAATAAAAAAAATTGTATGCAAACTTAAAAAAAACAAAAACAAAACAAAATTAAACCAAAACACAAAATCAAACAACACAAAACAGAAAAACATCATAAACACTTTTGTTTTCAAATTTCTTGAAAAATAAAATAAAACATATTTAATAACAGTTTTAAAAATTAAGCTGGACAAAGTGAAAACACAAGAAGAATAGGTGTTTAATTTTTTGTGTTTGTTTTCAACTAATCGTTGTCATTCTCCACCCCCACCTCACAGCCCTCTGTCACTCTCCACCATTTAATGTTGTCATTTTACACCAACACCACCTCCACATACTAAATGTGGGTCAAAATAATTAAGTTCAGAATTATTGTACTAGACCCGTCTAATAATATATTGTCGACCTAGGTCAAGAAATGTCTAAATTTATCAATACCCAGATAAAAACCTCAATTTTGTTAAATTTAACCCAGATCCATAAAAAATCAAGTCGGTAGAGCATATGCAAGTCCATTCCTAAAGGGATTAGGATACTAAACAATTATTCGAAAGAGATTAACTTCTAAGAGGAGACAAAATATAATTTTCTATGAGATTAAGGCATTTCGAGTACTATAAATACCTCATACTATTAAGATGAAAAATTCGTTCACTTAAGTTATAGTTCTCTGTTATTTTATTCGATTCATTGTGATTGAGCTTGGTGACTTAATCAAAATTAAGACATTCTCATTGGATTCTTCCCTTGCAGATCGTTCATGCTCGTCAATTTGATTTTGAGAGTTGAACTGGCCTTCTTCAAAATCTCACTCACTCACCCTAAATAAATTTTTTCATATTAATTTTTAATATAAAATTATAAAAAATTAAATAACTATTTTAAAATTACTAAATTTGCTTTTTATTTTTGTTTTAACCTGAAATCCACGCATCCATCAGGACCACAACCACCGGCGGTGCCTCTTTTCAGGGACACGTGTTACGCCGCAAGCCGCCGCTGCAATCCTTCCTTAACGACGAAGGATCGAGGGTGGAGGAGGAGAAGGAGGAGGAGAAGGGGCACAGTCTTAATTTCCTCGGAGAGCGGTTTAGCTGCTTGCTTCTCGTTGCAGACTCTGGATAACGGGGAATCGTCATCTGTCCGAAAAGAAACTCTTTTTCGTGGAGAGATGGGGCTGCTCTCCAACAGGTATGCTTTTGATTGCACAAATTGAGCAATCAAATTAGATTTTCATTCATCGGAATGTGTTCTAATTTTTTTATCTCTACAACATTCGATCGATGAAAATGAATGGAAATGAAACAGGGTAGACAGGGAGAGCCTCAAACCAGGCGATCATATCTACTCCTGGATTGCCTATATCTACGCCCATCACGGTTACCCTCTCTCTCTCTCTCTCTCTCTCTCTCTCTCTCTCTCTCTCTCTCTCTCTCTCTCTCTATATATATATATATATATATATGTATATACACACACGGGCACATATGTACATTTTGTTTTCTTGATTCGGTTGTTAGATCGGCTCTATGTTGGTATCTGCTATGATGGCATGGTTTTGGGGCTTCAAATTTTATCATTGCTATCTTATCTACTTCTCGATCTTGGTTGATGGCGTTTATTGTCCCTTCTCCTCTCTGGGTGTATAATCTATTAGCAAATTTTCGTTGGTTTTCTAAGTATCATTTGTGGGTATGATCCTTGTGATAGTTATGATATGATTTATGACATTCATTTGAATGTTGAAGATAGTATTAGAATGTGCTTTTGGTTGCAAGGACTTCTATTGGAGCCTCAGGATCTGAATTTGTGGGAATTTATTTCGTGTTGATTGACATTAAAAATGAAATGGTGGTAGACTGTTCTGATCTAATCATTGTAGGAGCAAATCGGTCTAATCTTGTGTTTTGCATTTTGCATTAGTACCTAGCAAAAAAAAAAAAAGGAAGAGTGTTTGATGCAGCACAGGCTGATGTGCTGTTTTTTAATTTTGCATCTGTGAAATGGAAAATTCAAATGCTTGGTGTTCCATGCTTGTTACGATCATATTTCGTTGTGAAAAGGCTTACCATTGTCGTTGCTTTGTCAATCTGTTCTTCTAGGCTTTCTGCCCATGCTTTGAAGTCTCTTTTATTCACCTCCTTGTAGTATCACCTATTCACCTGTGTTCTTTCCCTCAGGATCAACATTTTACACATTGTTTGTAAGCTATGGTAGCTGATTCATGCCCCCACAGACTATGAATGTATTGTAGTTCTGCCTAAGATAGCTAGATTGATAAGTGTGCTAACCGGTGAATAGAAAGATGATTCCAAGGGATTTAATAAAAGCATGATTTGACGATATGAACGCGTGATTTTCCGTTAAACAAACTACTAATAATGAAGGACAACTAAAATAAGGACCATAGGGTGCACTTCAATGAGATAGGAGAAACATATTCCAGATGGAGAGAAAATAGCCACATGAATATATGACAAAAAAAGGTTTGATCCATGTTATGCCTGGTAATTTATAGCTTTGTGAGATAGCAAGAAACGTTTTCCAAATGCAGATAAGTTTTGCGGTAATATGTGATAAAAGAAATTCGATTGACGTTATGCCTAGTGATATAGAGAAGCATGCAAAATGGGAAAAGAGCATCTACTTAGTGGTAATTTATCTTAAAAGATACATAGAATCTGGTATTTGTATAAGGTGTGGTGTGTGTCATCAATCTTGAGGTGCCTATTTCATTTGATTTTAAAATCTAGACGTCTAGAGCATTTTTCATTTCTTATTTTCTTACTCCATTTTTTAGACCCCCTGAAAAGAAAACAGTTCAAATTTTTATATTTCTACAGTTTAGTAGAATACTATGAGGTTGGTTTGCACATGGCTACTCTAATCATTCAGAATAATCAGGGGAAGAATAAAATAAGGTGTACTCATGAACTTCCAATGAATTATAACATTATTATTTTTCCTTGTGTTGGACCCAACTCACATCTTAGAGATATTTACAGTATTTGCATTGTCTGTGTATTCAATAGCTGTTTATTCCCTTGCCGTCTTTAATGAACTTATTATTCACCAAATATAATATATTTTTGCCGTGTCTGTTTATGCATATCCACTAGACCCTAAAGATATTTTATTGAAATTTTCTGTGAATGCTGTTATGGTTGATTATTGTGTGGGGGTTTTGCGGAAGGCTAACTATTTTATGGTATCACTGCCAATATATCCATATTTTTTGAGTGGCAATATGTCTATCAACATTTTATCATCTTCTGGATAAGTGAGCCTTGAATAAGATTCTCCTTTGGCATAATTGTAAATTTATGTAATTGGCTAAATTTCATGACTTTCTTTAATTCCTTGTGATTGAGGTAAAAGGGTTTATCATAAGTGTTCAAGGATAGAAGTTGATGGAAACCTACTCTGAAGTTTGATTCATTCAAGCATAGTGCTAAGAAATGATTGGATGATCGATTCAGAGACTAAGGAAGAAGGTTTGGTCAGTGGCCACCTTTGGCTACCCATGGCTCCAGCATTAAATGGATTCTGGCAACGCAGATGTTTTGCCACCTTTGGCCAGCGATAAATAGGTTTTTGCAAAATAGTGTAGTTCACCACCTTCCGCCACCTCTCACTCCAGCAAAGCGCGCAAGGCTTCCAACTTTGGATAGCATGTCCTGTCCAGTAGGGATTTGATCTATCTATATAAGGGGGCACGAGTTTCCAAGTTTAATTAAGAGAGCAGCTTTTACATAAACGCTTAAGAAGATGTCTCTAAGCAATCAAGAGCTCTCATCATTGATTCTTAGCATCAATTAACTTCTTCATCATTGAAGAGTTGATGTCTTGAAGAAGTTCAAGGCAAAAATCCTTACTAAGGGAAGTGTGTTGTGATCAAGCACGGTAACGGTGAATCATAGAGTTGAGCAAGTTCGAGGCAACCAAGAGAATCGAGGAGTCGATTGGGGATTTGGTTGTAATTGTTCTTGCACCGCTTGGCGTTGGTGTTAGTGCTTGATCTTTGTCTGGCGGAGTGGGCATGAGGTTTTTTCATGATTTGAATTTTCATCGTAAAATATCATGTGTCAATTGTGTGATTGTTTTTACTTTACTTTACTTAACATACATCGTGGATGCAAGGCATAGTCATTAAGATCATTGCATTAAGTTAATACGTATCCTTTAGCAAAGCATAGTCTGACAAGGTTTTTTCAATAAATATTTGGCATATTGATAAGAAAGTAATTTGGGAAAGATGTCAAGAAGAAGAAGAAGAAGAGAGAGGGAGAGAAGATGGCAGTTCTCAACTGGCAATAATAGTAATGGTGGCAGTATGTATTTCTTAAAAAGATGCACTCAGGGGATGAATTAGTTGACGCAAAGAAACTCCTAAATAAATGAATGAGGCTGATATATGAAGCATAGGGAATTGTAGTAATAATAAAAATACAAATATACTTTTAACCTGTGCCAGCAGGAAGCAAAGGATAAACTTGGAGATGAAGCAAGATGGTGAACCAGCAAAAAAAAAAAAAAGGAAAGAAAGAAGAAGGATGAACTAGATTTCTTAAAAAAGACCTCCTAAAAATAAAATTCCCAACAAATATACTTTAACCTATGCCAGCAGGAAGCAAAGGATAGACTTGGAGATGAAGCAAGATGGTGAACCAGCAAAAAAAAAAAAAAAAAGAAGGATGAACTAGATTTCTTTAAAAAAAACCTCCTGAAAAGAAAATTATCAATTATGAGGGAGTTTGAAATTTGCTGGATGAGGAGAGGCTAGAATAGTTGTGTTGTGGTAGCGTATGGGGAGCGGTTGTTATATGTTGGTTTAAGTATCGACAACTTCAGTCCGAAATTCATTACTACTGTTTTACTTACTCACCCCCCCCCCCCCCCCCCCCCCCCCCCCCCCCCCCCCAAAAAAAAAAAAAAAATAATAAGAAAGTATCGACAACTTCGGTGTACTGCTCCCTTCTGCTGGAAATCAGGTCCTAAGAACAATTCACTTGTCTGCGGTTCTGATGTTTGGCTTTTGCTGAAAATTTATGACTTAAGTGCCCTTACTCCTTTTGCAATAAATTGTTAATGGCGCCACTTTCTCACAATTGCACAATGTTAGGCTTCAAAATGGTGTAGTATAAGCCCAGTGATTGTATGGATTCTACTGATTTTTAATATTTTCTGGAGAAACGATTTATGTAATGCTGAAAAATGGTTTTGGGTGAAGTCAAATGCACTTTCCTACACCATCTCAACCAATATAATCACCATGTTGAAAGAGAGATTCGTTAACAGGGTTCAAAGTTGGTTCAGATGTCTGAACAAGCCTAATCCAAGCCTTTTAAGCATCATTTACCCTAAAGGAAAACAAGATGAAAAAGGATCCTTATTTGTGTTTATGCATTAACTTATGTGTAGATTCTACATATTGCTGCACATGGCATTACTTTTTGAACCTGCTGGCCAGTCACTAGAAGATTGATGAACTGTTTCAACAAGAAATTATGTCTTTCATTCCATTGATGCTTTTTTATAATTTATTGACCATTGAACCTATCCACAAAAAAAAAGAGAAAAAAATTATGTCTCTCTCAACTCTCGTGGGTTATTCATTTACTGCTTGTTAATGGAAATAGTTCCCATTGTGAGACTTTCATTTCTGTTTGCACGTTATGGCATGGCAGCTGTGTGGTTCATTTGATAAATATTTTGGGATCTACCTTGATAGCTTGTTAGTACTATTCCTGGAAATTTGTGTTATCGACATCAAGTATCTCTCTCGTTGACAATCTAAGCTTCTGGGATAAATTATATAGTAGTACCATAAGGTTTAATTGTTTAAAATACTTAACTCATTGTTGCCAACCAAAGATTACATGCACACAAAAAAAATCACCGACAATATGTATGGAATCTGGGTTTTAGGCAGGTGAGTCTACTGCTAACTGGGGTGGTTGTTTCACTGAACCAGGACTATTGTTTGGGTCATTGGTATTTGTGGAGTATTCTTTGTTGATGTTCCTTGGTCACTGGAAAACATCTAAAATGTGAGTGATCTGATGAAAAAAGGGGATGGTGTAGACATAACTTGAGTGCTTAGTTTATACAGGCAGTTAAGGTTGTGGATGCCTTGTATGTTTATTATTTGGCATCTCCATATTGTTCTTCGTTTGGTGGTTTCCATCCTCTGTAATTTAGTTAAACATTAGTGCAATTATGATGTTCCTTAAGTCTTATGTATTATTTTTCCATGGCTTCATCCATTTAATATGTATGAATACAGGCATCTACGTTGGGGATAATAAAGTCATCCATTTTACCAGACGAGGCCAGGAATTAGGAACAGGGACTGTGCTGGATTTCCTACTACTAAGCTCAGGACCCTCCCGATCTCAAGTGGCCCCCTGCTCCACCTGCACCCCACCAGAACAAGGTCATGGAGTTGTATCCTCATGCTTGAACTGTTTCCTTTCCGGTGGTGTTCTTTACCGTTTCGAGTACGCTGTCAATCCTGCTCTCTTTCTTGCAAAGGCACGTGGCGGAACTTGCACCCTTGCTGTTTCAGACCCAGATGATATCGTGGTCCGTCGGGCAAACTACCTGCTTAACAACGGTTTTGGGTGCTATAATGTATTCAAGAACAATTGTGAAGACTTTGCTATCTACTGCAAGACTGGACTACTTATTGTGGATCAAAGTACGATGGGGCAGAGTGGACAGGCAGTATCTATAATCGGTGGCCCCCTTGCAGCTGTTTTATCTACCCCATTGCGTCTCGTCACTACAAATGTTTATGGGATGGCAGCAACGGCCGTTGGGGTCTACTGTGCAAGCCGCTATGCTGCAGACATTGGCATGAGAAGAGATGTGGTGAAGGTTTCTGCAGAGGATTTGTCGAGGAGGCTAGCAACAGGTACACTACGAGTTGTTGAACCAGGTCTTCCAGCTTTGCCACCTCCTTCCAGCTAATCTCACTGGTTATCGCGCTATATATAACTCTACAATTTCAATGTTTGTTGAATGATGGGTTGGGAGCTATGGCTCTCAAATAAGTAGACTGGAATGAGCTGTGGTGATTTTCAGTATGGTGAAGTTCGTGTGTGTTGGAATTGCTTCATGGGTGCATGTGTGTTTTCTTGTTATGGACTAGTTTCCTTAACACTGTATTTAAGTATTATGTGGACAAAATGTATTGTAAATTGCAAATTCATTATGGGACTTTGGGGTAGCATTTGGAAATCACTTTCTCCTTTTATGCCAAATTGGGTTTGGGATTGGATAGCAAGCACCGCCCATGACAACTGACAAGTGGTATTAGTGTCAATTAATTTCTCGTCTAATTCTAAGAAAGAGTTGGATAGCATCACCTAACAGTTTAAGCTTTCGGCTTAAACTTTTGACTTGAATGGCAGTCATTTAGCCCGCGACACAAAGCCAACTTAACAATCCATCTCACCTCCAGGGCTTACAAAAAAATGATTCTTTTTGTTTTCCATGGGTAATCAAACTAGAAATAAATATTCATTTCTTCTCATTTTTTAAGACGTATAGAAATCGGTAGCATGCACTGGTCAAATGCGCATCTTCTCTGTTATTTGACGGAGTTTGACCAACCTAATTCCTTGATCTTTGGCTAAGCATATAACTTCTAACTCTTTTGGATCTTGGATCTTTAAATTGGTAGAAAAGATCACGCTAAATATTTATAACAAATTTTCATAATTTAATTATAAAAAGGTAAAAAAAAAAGATTTCTAAGTTGAAATCTATCCAACCTTGAGGAATTTGTAGAAAAGTTTAGACCAGAGAAATGGAATAGCCTCAAAACTTCACGACCTAAATGACGAAGAATCAACTATGTCTTACAAAAATTTTACTAGGTATCACAATGTTCTGGGATAGCACCATGAATATAGTTAATAATTACTACAATGGGAAGCAGAAGTAAAAAACGTTTGGAGAAGCATAAGTGTGAAACGGAAGCAAAAAAACACAGTCAAAAAATATAAAAAAAAAAAAAAAAACAAAAAACGATTGGAAAACTTAATAGAAATCTTATCAAGAAATTTTCGCAAAACTCAAATAAGACATTTAAAAAACATAGTAGAAACCTTTGGTAAACTTAATAAGAACCTATGTGAATGATTTCATAAATATTTAATTAGAAATTAAGGACAAAATGTATAAAAATTGATATTTCAAATTTCTGAAGTGTTTTTCATCAAGTATTCAGGAATTTCCCAAACGTTTTCCAAGAATTTCCAATATGCATCCCCCAAGTTTTCGTTTTTGAAATGTTTTTTCAAAATTTCCAAACCAATTTCATACCCGTACCAAAGGCATTTTCCCCTCGTTTTACCTCCCAAAATGAATTTTCCCCTCGTTTTACCTCCCAAAATGAGTTTTCTGGTAACTAACATAGCACTTCCCAAGGGAAAAAGGATGGACTAAAAACTCTGAAATGAACCTAAAATAATCAAGTATTTGGTGTCGCTCAAGGCTACTAAGAAACTCAAATATGCTGCCGAGCATTCGATTCCAATCATGATTTTCTAAACCATATAAACAATATTAATGAAGCAACAAACCGAAATGGCAGGAAAGATCATTGGTAGCCCAGCTACTTCAGCATTGTAAAGTAGGCAGAGGAGAGTTGATCTAAGGAGTAGCTCTGATTTGCAATTTCAGGCCACAGACCAAGGAGCAAGTATTGTTTGTCAGGGCTTTTGCCAGGGATGCTTTCGTTAATCAAGAACGAAAGTTGGGGGCTTGAAGAAGATCAAATTTTGTCCTAGTCTGAGTCATAAACCATTCATGTACAATCAAACCTTGATTTCTACACCTAAACATGACTTTCAGGAAAAACAGGCAAGACTTGAAAGTAAGCAAGTACAAAGCCTCGGTAGGGTGACCTCTGCTGGACCATAATTACGTATTTATTTTTCAAGCTGAGAGTATTTAACAGAACTTTTCAATGGCCGACAACATATATTTCTCTGGGGATAAGACCAAAACTGGTGGATGCAACAGGCAGACGCAAAGCACAAGAACGATCGACCAGTGGTTAGACGTTAGCAAGGGCAGTAAAGCCAACAAAATGTGAGCTAACAGTTCCCCCATAAAATGACTTAGAAGCCTCCAAACAATCTAAAAGCAATTACACAAGCATCTTGACTGCTTGAAATCAAAATTCCAATTATGTCCGCTTAAAAGTATTGTCCCATCGCAGACTGCTCGCAAGTTGGAGACCCAGACAAAATTTTGGAGAGAATAAAATCGATCAAATGAATATACAACTTCCTTATATATAATATATACACAAGGGAGACAATTTGAACGTAATTTGTTTCCACTAAAGCAATGTTTACTTGTCCTATAGGAAAATTAAGCAAGTAATACCTTTCCCAAGACCTATATAATGAAGTCACTGTTTTCTCCACCTCAAGAGTTCAGTAATGTATTTACACCAGTTGCAGCGTGATCCCTCCAACCTACTATCTCTAATGCATGTCTTTCCTGCCACATTCTTAACAGACACTCAAATCACCAGTTGTATCATCCCTCCAACCTACTATCTCTAATGCATATCTATCATGTTCCATTCTTAACAAACACTCTAGTCAACAGATCCGGACCTGTAGGCACACATCTGCAATAAGGCAAAATAGATTAGTACCCCAACCTTTCATATGTACATACAGCAACTCCTGAAAAGAAAAGGCCAACACAATAAAATCACAGCCATGATTAAGACAACTGAAACAGATCATAGCCAGCATGGCAGGAAGGTGATCACATCAACATTTACAGGGTAATGTAATGAAAATGCTGATGCTGATGACATGCTGGTCATGAATCCTAAAAAAGTGTGTCAACAACTTGACGCTGATGACAAGTGAGCTACACTCTCAACCATGAATTAGCCAGGTTTGGGTACATGTGCCTGCTCACCACGCAGCTCGACCATGTAACCACCACATTATTGCCACATCATCGCTTCCATGTGTTTTAGTCACACGTGTTGAGTCTGTTGACATCATTCCACTTGGGTGTTGAGCTCTCAGGGTTTAGCTCGCAAAGGCTAATGCATGTGGTGCCTTAGCCTTGGACCAAGGCACTCAACAAGAAGCCTTATGCATGCTCGTTCGAGCAAAATCTCTACCCGAGCATGCTCTCTCCACTAGTTAATTATAAATAGCTCTCCTCCCTTAGCTCAACCAAGCAGTTCCCCACTCATCCGCTCTTCTTCTATGTCTTATAGCCCATCCTCCAATGACTCCCTGATGATCACACCAGCCTAGCTTGGAAGTAAGGCCTAGAAACTGCCCCGGGGTTGGTGTCACAATCATGGAAGCAGAAACAAACCTATGACCATTGCACAAGACTTATGAAGTTCATGAGGCTTAGTGGTTAGAGCTGAAGAATTTGTCAAGGTGATTGTCTCGTTCCCCCTTGAACAGACTTGCAACTTAACCAATCTTAGAGAGACATCTGCCCAAGAAGACAATTCCAGACCAAGACAAAGATACATGATGTGGTCTTTACCCCTCCTTACTTGAGGAGCATGCCCCACTACCTCTGCAACCTGAACTCAGAGGATTTTGACACCACTACCAGCTGAGGTCTCCACTAACGAGATGTCAGGCTAAGCAAAACAGTTACGTCCCCTGTACCCGCTCAAGCATGTGGCCTACTGTCATGAGCCAAACTTCAAGTTTGGGGCCATGCCCTCATTTTCTTATCTCACTCAACCCAAAGCCTACTGTACATATTTTATAGAGTTTAAATATATAATAGGTGCGACAAGTGCATGCGTAGATTCTCTCTCAATCAAGGATTAAAATTTCGTTTCGAAAGGTCGTTTCGGTCAACTCAAAAATGGAAACATTTTGGAAACGTTTCGAAAACATGATGGAAACAGAGAAAATTTTGGAAACATAAGGAAACATAACTTAAAGTCCATTAATTTGTAACTTTAATGCTAATATATCAATAATAGAACATATTTGAAGGGTATATATTCATTTAAACTAGATAAATTGCAATAAATTGAAATATAATTCCATCCAAAATCACATTACCTTTTTTCCTATAGGCTGTGAAGTTATAGAATACTCTATAACACAAAATAAGTATTTCACAATATTTATACTTATATTATTAATATTATACTTGTAACCATTTTATAGTCTAACATGGTATTAATATAACAAATTATTATACTAGTCCCAGACTAGCTAGCCCAAACATTATAATCTAAATATAATACTTTATATTTAACATTGTAATATAAATATAATAATTGATGTTCAATTTTTTTTAGAGAGTGGCATATTATAATTACTAAGATGCAATAAAAAAATATAAAATAAAAACGTTAATGTTTTTTAAAAAATTAAATAATTTAACAAAGATAATATTTAATGTATGTGTGACATTTAGTTGGATCTATAATGCTTTAATGTAACTATTATATATTTATTTATAACATTTAAATAATTTAATATAGGTTTTATTAATCAAAATTAGAACAAAAAGAGAAAATGATAGTCTACGTCTACCAGGCTGTCTAACGAGTCTTTAGGCTCCAGAGTTCGACTAACGATCGAGAGAGAGAGAGAGAGAGGGTAGCACAACTACAATGGAGGAGATATGGTTCAGATGAACAGAAAAATCGAACAAGATGAGGGAGAAGACCTGGTACCTGGCCCAGATCTGAAGTCGACGATGATCTATGCACCCTCCGATTGAATCGATTTCCAACCATCGACATCTGAAAGCCCTCTCTTGCCCAGGTTCTTCTCTCTGTCTCAATCGTATCACTCTCTCTCTCTTTCCCCCATTTTTCCTTACTGTAGTCTTAGAGTTGATGGAAACCATGTCGACGCAATCCCGAAATTTCGATCAAAACCATGTTTTTTCGCTTGAAACACACCGAAACTGAGTCGTTTCCTTCGAAACCCTAGAATTTCGGAATTCCTTCATTGTTTCGCTTCAGTTTCCGGCGAAACCGAAATGTTTCGGCTGTTTCGTAGGAAACGAAACGAAATTTTGATCCATGCTCTCAATATGAGGGGTGCACTATAACCCTATCAAGGAAATGTGTTGTAATTTTTTTGAAAGGCTAGAAAATTAGTTTAGGGTCATATCTAAGTGTATCCCAATGGCTTGAGCCGATTTGTTATAATAATTTTTGTAGACCATTATGACTGCTCAAACATGTTGACTCCTCATGCCAGTTGGATAAATAATTAGAAGGCAAATAGAGGGGAGGTTAAGCAAGGTGAATCCTAAGTCCCTAGTATTAGCTTACTTTGGCTCCCACCTAATTGGAATTTGGATAATTTGCTCCATAATAAAAATCATTTTGTTGCCTTAAAAGTGTACCTCTTGCTATTTATTGGGCCTCTACATTGCATGATAGCTTTTTCATTTATTTGTTGCTTACTTGTGCACAGTGGGTGCATGCGTGCGCTCTTTGCAAGGTAAAATTGTAGGGCTTGCTTATTGCCATCCAAGAAAAGCACTACACAGCAATAAGAGTGTCTGCCAGTGAAACCTTGGCACACCAACGTGAGCTGGCCTCCATAGCCTGACCCTTTTATATATAGTGAACCTCCTCCACCTTCGTTTCCATAATATCCCTCTAAGTCCCGTACACTAGGTTTCCCCATCTCCAGACCTCTATCGTTGCCACTACCATTCTCTCTCCCTCCTAAGGTCCCAGCCCACCTTTGGTGGTCTAGTGCCGTCTCAGTGCTTGCAGCCCGCCATACTTCCCAAAAGGCTCTTCCAACTTCCCCTCACCTCCAAGAATCCCCGCCAGTCATCAAGGAAACCCAGTTGATACCCTGGAGGTTTGTTGCCAAGGCTGTAAATGAGTCAAGTTAAGCAAACAGTGGGTTGTTCAAAATGTGTGTAAGCTTGGCTTATTTCGAGCCAATCTCAAACAAGCTCGAATTCAAGCCGAGCTCAGAAAGTGAACAAACTTTAAAATGTATTCAAGCTTAACTTGTTTACATAATGAGCCGATCTCAAACGAGCTTTTAACGAGCCAAACACGAGTAAAGCTCAAGTAGCTTGGTTTGGTTTACAGCCCTATTTGCAGCACCCTACACAATTTGTGCTTGCTAAACTTGTCCTGTGTGAGTAGGTTTCCCATTAGAGAAGCCCTACCGGAATTGCTTTCAGCTAAACATCGGAGACAATATGAAAATGTCTCATGACAACAAATATTGTAAGTTTGTAATCACCTGAACTAACAACAGGATGGATATAATAAGTAGAATTTTAAAATACTTCAAAATGACACCTACTCCCACCACAACAAATAAGCAACAAAATAGTGATTGGACAGACTCAGCACCACAACAAGGAAAATGCTGTTAAGGCTTATTATCAGTTTCAGGCTTTCAGCAGCAAGCAAGTGTAATAAGATAAAATAAATAAATAAATAAATTGCAATTGGGCAACAACAAAAGATAGAAGCATCAATCATCTATAGAACTTAGAAATTTAACTTTTGAATAACATAAATATGAAAACTAAAATTTACATTGGTATATATATACATAGAATCACGGACAAACAAGACTTTTTCTTTTGGCTAGGCAATTTTTGCACATATGACCTACCCCAACCCCCGATACCCCTTTACCATGTGAACCAAAGAACAGGTTAGTGAAAAAGGCACGCATAATAGAATTGGAAGATAAAGTCAAAACACTTTACCTGGATGCATTACATAGCTCCCAGCTAAAAGGTGAGTGGACCAAGGATTCCAACTATTGAACCCTGTAAACGATCTCAAGCTTTACTACTCATTGAAATCCCCCAACTTCTCTCCGTGTTGACAGTGTGGTAGAACGATATCAGGTACCTCCTCAATATCCACAACAGGCTAATGGAAATTGCATGCAGGTCAGGCCCGCATGAGAAAAATATCATGCAGAAGACCAATTAAAGATTATAGGGGCAAAGTTGTGAAACAGATATACCTGCAATAGTTGCAACAGATGCCACAACAAAAAATCAATGATCATAACCAAGCAAAAAAGCTTGCCTGCCCAAGCACCGCATGTGAGGTACCTAATTACACATCATATCGTCAGCAAACCTTCAAATTGCTTCTGTATGTTTATGCAACTTTCTCTAACTGAAATATTGAGACCACTCATGGGATTAAGGATTCCATCCAAAATGAAGTTTGAAAAAGCATATACTGAAATCTTCCCCTTATTGACCACCCATGTTAGCCTAAACTAAGGGTGTGCATGGGTCGGGTTATGCCGGGTCCATGCCAAACCAGAACTGAACCCATATTGATCGATTCCAGATTTTTGGACCCAAAACCGCATCGACCATTCCATGGAGCCGAACCAATCCGGGTCTCCAACTTTTGTGTAAAGTTTGATTTATTCACATAAAAAATTTAAAAAATTGACTCAATTTTGTATCTCAAGTTCTCAAAAAGTTAAAAAACACAATGTCCAGAACAAATTAACAATATCTAACTATAACAAATAATGTATACAATATGTATATAAACTTTTATGACATACATAGATTAGTTCTTGGGTCGGTAGGGTCTAAAAATTGTAACCCAACCACTGAACCAAACCGTTGATAGGCCCAACCCAAGGAGGCCGATTTGGTTCAAATCTTGGGTCTTTAGGTTCTTTTGTGCACCCCTAGCCTAAACTATGCTTCTTTCATAAACAAAAAGGAAACCTGCTCCAAGTAATGACCAAATACTATCTAATGAAGTTAACCCCCAAATATATTTTCAAATTTTTAAGTGTATAAGTTTACCTGACCTTTTATGAAGCTTAAAGAAGTCCAATGACCTGTGAGGGTCACAGTACATTTTAACATAGGCCATGTTAAGTTCCTAACAGTACCATAAAAGCAGTTTAATGAGGATCAGATGTCAACAGACTACCGATATTCATGTTTGGAGTATAAGAAGTCTAGTCACTAGTAATAATCAAAATATGAGCCATTTTCTCATACCGGGAAAGTCGTTCTAAAAGATTCTGATTCGAGCATCTCAAAGCACGGTCATAAACAATCTCTGTTCTTTTAGCAACATCGTGCCAACTGTACAATTTTTTCATCTGGCAGTAAATATAAGAGACAAACATAAACACAATTGAGCAGCACATCTTACGGCAAACCACATGTTTAGAAAATTCACTCACACGAAGATGCATAGCTTGCGGATCAATTTTGGGCAGTATGGATATTGCCTTCTGGATTGCTTGTACCATATCAATGGGATCAGGTTTTGCTAGTACAATCATATCCTCTGGTAGAACCTGATGAGGCAGGTCAAAAAGAAATATGAGACGTCAAAATGTTATCCAAGAATTTCAAGAAATTTGTCATTTCCAGCAAACTAATCTGATCTCCACTCAGTTAAGAACACAAAAAGGCAGATATATTATATAATAAACCAGGTATAGAGAATAAATCTCATGATCATGCCTCTGGGACACCTCCCACACGTGTACTGACTGTTAATAATCCACAACTTGCAGCCTCCAATATTGCTATGCAAAATGCTTCTGTTAAAGAACTGCCAAAATAGATATGAAAAGTCAGGTGAAAGTAATTCAGACAAACACACATACACCACATACAAAAAAAGAACAACTCTCTCAAGCCATGAGACAGAAACCTTTTTGGACAGATGCAGTTCTGCAATGTTTGCTCTTAAACTTGTGTCAGTGTAACTATCACACACACTTAAAGGTCATAATATTTCTAAGGCTCAAGTCATGGTGAGCCATGCAAAATCACATCAAGGTTTCTTAATATAAAGGAGGGTTCTGGGCAGGCAAACTCCTATGAAGTCAAGGTATGATCAAAGCTGCTTTAGTATATAAATGTGTATGCAATTTAATGTACTTTGAAAGATGAAGAATGCTTCTGCTACATTATTATTCTTATTATTTTTTCTAAACCATGCTTTTCTTTTTATTTTTTAACCATATTCGGAAATTTTTTCTATTTCTGTGTTCAATCTTCACGTAATGTCATCAATAATGGAAAATCCAATTTTTGTTACCTATGCTATATGCCCGAGATGTCTAAAAGATGTCCTTAGACATGTTGTCAATATTTCCATCAATATATATTATTATCATTATTTTTTCCCAAGCCCAGCCCATAGGCTGGGGCCACTGGGCTCCTGTTCCGCCAAACTAAACCCCTGGGGGCTTGAATCCTGCCATTTATATGGAATGCCTAGAGATACAGCTACGCCAACTAGCTTCTGGTCAAATAAAAGATATATACTGACGTCACAACATCTAACCAATTATCAATATGCAATCAAACAATAATGTGGGCATGTTGACAATATTAGCGAAATACTGTGCTTTTGAGATATCAATAATTGAGATTTTCTCCAAGCAATTTCCAAAGAGCAGCAAATGAAACACTGGTTTAAAGAATGAAAACAAATTTTAAAGAAAAGAGAACTTAAATTGGTATAAGGATTTTTTATTCGACAAAAGTTGGTACTCCTCTAATTCAAAAATTGGAAGCCAATTTAAACCATTCAACAGTTTTTATTTGAATACATGTTACCATCTAAACATGACATACTGCTTACTATGTCTTTTTGAGTAGCAGCTCTTTCAAGACTTTATAAGGTTTCATATATCAAATTTAAACATCTTTAAACTTCATATAATTAACCTCATCAAACATTTGGCGGACAATGGAAAGCTCAGACGTTACATAATATTTCATTTATATTTTCCTTCGCGTAGCAGGCAGAAAAATATGAGAATGGCGAAAATTTACATGACCATGATAATGTGATTTAACTAGGAAGTTGGAAAAAATGAGTGGAAAATCTACATGAAAATGTAAGGTTTATGCCTAGGCGATATGCACATATGGAATTTATGTTCAATTGAATCTTGCTCAGTCTTTGCAAATGCCACATTACCATCTTTTTTCAAATCATTCCATCAATACAGATTACTGAAGTAGGGAGGGACCTATTATAGCCTACAATTTACATATATTCTATTTGATTAAAAAAAAATGAAGGTAGTACTTAGTTGTATGCTATTTTTACTGCTCAAATAACCAAAACCGTTTAAAAGGTAAAAGAAAAAAAAACAGCTACTTATCAAAATAATAACAACAATCAAAACTGTTAAAAAGTTTGTGAAATTTCAAGTGATAAGGTCAAGCTAGAGGAACTTTTTTTTTCCCAAAGAGAAAAAATAGAAACATATCTCAGATGAATAGAATAAAAACTACTCTACCTGTTTAAGAAAATATGGCCTGAAATCAGGACAGACCGTACTTTGGCATGAGGAACAGCACCTAGCATTTCCACTCGATCTTGGAGAGAGTGCTTTTCCCTCATCTCTTCTAGCCTCACCCTTTTAGGCCCATCTCCTCCAACAATGAAACGAACCTGAACACATGCTTCTAAATGAGCTAATTGAATTCAAAAGAAATAGATACACAAGCTCATATATATAATATATTACAAGTTGGTATGAATTATTAACATTCATAAACATCCCAGATAATTTACAAGAAAAAGAGAAATTAATGTTGCACTGGAATTGACACTATCAGATGGATTTCATCCATGGCTCAGCAAGGGTAGCATATCACTAAAAAGATGCCCTTATCCATACTTGAGTTTTTATGAGTCCATTTTGTTGAACAGGTTGAGATTACAAATTCAGAGATCATAATATGTGTGTCAATATCAACATGGACAACAATAGGAATGTGGATATAAAATTAAAGTTTGCGAAATGCTCAGGAATCGTCATATGTGATATAAAACCTTGCAAATGATGTGATACTCTTTTAAGAACATCAAGAAAAATGAATTATGAGCTCATCATGTTAACAAGCTAAAAGTAGTTGTTATGAGCATATGTAATAGGTTTGCTAGTCATTTCTGAGTTCAACATAAAACATTTTTTATTTTTTGGATAAGTAAATAACAGTTCGACATAAAACCTTATAGGAAACACAAACATGACTAAAAGAAAACGTGGACAGGCCATTCTTTTAACACTAACTGCTGATACAGAATTATGAGTAAAATAACTCCACAAAACACAGCTGTACCACAGGCCATTCTTATAACACTAACTGCTGATACAGAAAAAAGAGTAAACATGGTACAGGCCATTCTCATAACACTAACTGCTGATACAGAAACAAGAGTAAATGAGTCCACAAAACATAACTGCTGATACAGAAATCAACTCTTTTAACACTAACACCAGCCAAAGGGTTTTTCGAGGTAAATTACACTGACCTCCCCTCAACATTTGGAAAAATGTGGTACTTCCATTAACTCCATTTAAGCAACAACTCTGGCAGGGGAGGTCAGTGTAATTTTGAAATGTTCAGAGGATATACTTGAATTTTGGCAATTGTTGAGGCGAGGTCAGTGTAATTTACACTTGTTGACCAGCGGGCTTTGTTCATCTTTTGTCATATAAGTATTATGCTAATAATATCATAGTACTGAAAACACTAATGGTGTATGAGCAAATAGCTCAATGGATAGTTTGAAACTTTAATATATTCTATCATAGTCTAATTATTTACCAATATTGCTACACAACTGTTGACTAGTACACCAAGAAGTAGCCAACCAATCAAAATACTGCTTCACATGCAGGAAAACCAAATGATGGATATGCATAAGCACTAGAAATCATTGGTCTGTTTTGTCTGACATATATTATCTTTCCCACTTTTTGATAGACAAGCAGAGGACAATTATCCACCATGCACAAGGACTTGAAACATAATTCAAGGTAACCACTTCTAAGTAAGAAAAGAAACCAACTACTACAAGCTCAATGGTAAGTTATATGAATCAAATTTTAAGTACCAAGTACAATGGCCTAAATAACTCACATTGGGATATAAATGGCATACTTCAGGGATTACTTCAACAAGCAGATCTGCACCCTTCCGATAGACCAATCTACTAATGACAACTATAACAATTTCATCACTGCTGAGTCGTTCTGGAGCAGGCTTGAACATAGCTGTGTCCACAGCATTTGGTATTACAAAAACCTTCTCTGGCGGCAGTCCAGACCTTAGAACTGTGTTTTCCTTACTTGTATGAGAAACACAAATGGCCTGACTCACATCTGCTAGAGTAAATTGCAGTACTTTGTTCATGTGAATGCTACCCGCATCAGCAAAACCATAGAGTGAATGATCAGTAAATACAACTTTGTACCCCATAGTGCGTGCATGCATCAAAGCTTCATGACAAAGAGTTGAGAAAGCTTGATGTCCATGCACCAACGATATCTTTTCCCGGATGAGAATTGTCCTTATTATTGGAAGTGTCCCATAAAACGTGGGCAGTGTGTTCTGCATAAGGAATGGTTTCCATGGTATGTAGTAGACCTTCAGGCCACCCGTCATATACCTCACCCCAGAACGTTTTTCATAAGCATGAGTCATTACCACAACCTGAACAATCATACAATCAAGTTTGTTAACCAAAAACCACAAAAGAACAATGGACATGAATACGATGCCTCTAGCAGGTAGACAGTTTAGTCTTAAGAGTTGTCCGGTTGATGAATTACTATGATAATGAGTGCAAGAAAAAACAATTTTAAAAAGGTAGGATCTAATCACACATTGTGTAAGAGTTATTATTCTTACCTCCCTCTCAAGGTTTTTGTAGAACACATCTTTTATCAAACCAACTGATGGACAGAACATGCCTTCCTAGCTTGTTATGCATACCAAGAATTAAGGTAAACAGAGATCGGGAGCAGTCTGATTGATATCACACTCTAAATTGGAGTTTTTTCTTAGCGTTTGATAAAGAGAAATGTAAGTTTATGGATCAGATCAAGTGGTTTCAATGTCCATGACAAGCAAGATATAAGGTATTTAATCCAATGGAAGGTCTAGTGAAATGCCAGTATCATAAACAGTTCCTAAAGGATTTAAGAATTAGTTATTTTTACACCTGGTGAAAGTTGGTCCTAATTTTTAAGTGAAATGGAAGTAGTTAAAACATACTTCTGTTTATAGACGGTTAAATTTATAAAACATGACTTAAGGAAAGATACTTCCTCTCCAAAACAATCCACATCCATTAACTTGTATTTATATATATAAATATATTCAAGAAAACTTGAAGTGTACAAATAGAGACAACTATTTTCTAGATTTCGAAAAAACTTCCCCCTACTATGAGGGGAACCATTTTTAAAGTAGATTGCTCATTCTCGTGCATCCCTCCAACTGACAGGAGGGTTGCATACTAATGCCTAATTAGTAGAAATAGCTAGCAAGAGTGCAATTATACCACAAACTGAACGCATTAGCTGACCTTGTGGCCAAGCTTAAGCAAGCACTGTGATAAATAATAAATATGATTCTCCACGCCACCAAAATTGGGAAAGAAAAAATCAGACACCATCAAAATTCTATGTTTCGACCGGTCACCCATTTTTGATATTCGAACACCTGCAAGAAAGAAAAAAGTTATGTTATAAAAAAGACAGTATTTATCCACAACATGAAAAAGTAGGATAGATGTAAACTTAGATAATGACAGATCAATAATAGAAACAACTAAAACAGACTATTCGCAGGCATAATCAAGAACCATGTTAACTGATGCTAGCAAACAAAAGGACCATCTATACTCCAGTGATGCAAATATCATGTAAGGAAAGCACATGGGGAAACCAGAGTCGAGACTAAACGTTGCTATTTGACAAGACTCTAGCTCAGCCCTTGACTAGGAAAATTATGTTAATTTTCTATTGTTATTTTTTAGTTTTATTTTTTATTTTTTAAGACATAAGCGGCTCTGCAATTTTTTTTACAGGCTATAAAATGGGCTGCCAAGATGGGCTTTTGTTTGTGAGCTGATTTATTTGATTTGGGTTGGATTTACTAGGGTTTAGTCTTTAGTGAGTCCATACAACCCATGTCCAGAAAAATTTTTTGGTCTCCAAATTCACTCCTAGGTTCCTCATAATTCATGTATTTAGATTCTTTTGATCAATGAACGGAGTAATCATTTTACTGCCTATTATTTGTGGATGTGTGATGCATCTTTTTTTCAAGTGTGAAATCCTCGTTTTATTTTCCTTAAGTTTCTCCGCAGCTACAGTGCTAGTAGATGATTCATTTTAACTACTTATGCAACCCATCATTTAGCCCTCATAAACCTTAATTCGAACCCGAAAAACCCTTGACTAACCTGTCCCAACATCTATAACCACTTCTCCCAGCTAAGCCTCAATTTAAACTGTATTTTGGTCCTGAAATTTAAAAAGATCCAGCATCATCCAGCTATAGAACTGGAATAAAAAATAAAAAAAGTCAGCAGCATGTAAATACAACGTGAGAAGATACCCCACCGAAATCATAATCACAGGATGTGGCAGCTGTGATGACATTAATAAACAAAAATAGAATACATGTTGGGTGAAGGAGACTTCAAAACCTTTGTGATCCAAAGTACCTAATGCATGCACAAGAGCTGAACTTCTTTAGTCCCCAATTTCAAATCTAAGAAACTGGAAATGTGCAGATGTGTTTGGTATGTCGGAAAAATGGAAAGAAGGAACAAGGGGGGAGGGAAAGAGGGAAGCAATTTTTGTTGTTTTTTAGGGATGACAAGAAAATAGAAGGGAAAGCAGAAGAGGGAGAAATCCCTCTGGGCGCACCAAAACTCATTAGCCAAATATTGGGTAGAAGAGAGGAGGGAAAGAACTCCTCCCATTTTCTCAAAACCAAACTTGTTGGTCACACTTCCTTAAGGATATAAGAAAAAATCAATATAGTACCACTTTCCTTCCTTCGTCTTTCCTTTCCACTCAATCAAGCAAAAGGCCACATCTATAAAGAGGCTTCTTCCATCCCTCTTTCTTAATCTTCGTTCCTATTTTCCATCCATTTAACAAGTAAAGAGTCCTATCGTGACTAATCTCATGAGTGTGGAAGAACACCCTCCTCCTCTCCACCCCTCGCACCTGCATGGTGGGGTCAGCATTATTGGTAACATAAATCTAAGGCAAAAAATATAAACAATTTCAGTTACAACCAAAAATCTTAAAATGTAAAGAGATACCACATTCAAGTAAAAATGCATTTATCAGGAAAGAACAGAGTCCACTGCAGGGATACATGAACAGTTTGATCAATACAGATCCTGCATTATGAACATTTATGATCTTGCATTATGAACACTTTGATCAAATCTTATACTCTCTTAGAAGAACTAAGAGAGTATGATCTTATATAGCCAGAGTCCACTTATTTATACTATTCCTTCACCAGAGTTCATAGATATCATATGAGAATAATGATAAAGAATGTCAGTAGCATTTCAGGGGACACGAGTTGCCAAATTAAACAAGAGAACTGAGAAAAAAAGTCCAAAACAAAAAAATGTACATGTGTTTACTTAAACACACTGAGTTGCAGATATCCCTCATATATTTTACGAACCCTGAAGAGATTATACAAAGCAATTCAAAATAACTGCCAACACCATGAGAAAAACAATTCAGTGGAGGAGATAATCACAAATTAATGCAAATAACCCATGCAGGCATAACAACATAATGAAAAATCATAAAATGCAAAAATTCGAGCATATATAGAAACCTAAAAACAGACTATAAAAGAATTATTCCAAACAAAAGACCAAGTTTGAAGCCATAGAATCTGTCAGACTATCATCCGTCTTACAAAACCCAAGCTCCACTTATACTTAATCCATCTAACAAACTCTCTCTAAAATTTCTCTCTCTCCTCAATCAATTCATCTACACTCTATTCATCAACCAAATACCCAGGCGGAGCCCAATGGGGATAGGAAAAGGGTGAAATTAAAAAAGAAGGAAGTACTAATAATTTCCTTAAATTTTGACACATTTCATAGAATTCCAGGAAAGAAGGTTTCTTTGATGCATTTCATCAAACACTCTCTCCACCAAACTCATATAAGAGCATCTTATATACATAACAACCAATATACCACCAACAAATATATCATATATTCGTACTCATGTTTGCAAATGAAAGGGTGTGTGCATTTGTTTAACATGGCAGAGAAGGTGAAAACAGAGCGCCTCATATGGCTAAAGAAAGCCGGGGGCTTCTGGTTATGAGACAAGTGGGTGATGAGAGAGGTCCAAATGCCCAACGTCTTTGTGGATTGCCGAGAATAACGTGAGTATTCAATTGATATGCCCACATTTTGGCATACAATTTGATGAGAATGTTTAAGAAGAAAACCCACATACATAGAAACCCATAAAAGAAATTATAACATAGAATTAAGATTGAGTTCCAAGAAACTCACCAACAGATAGTGGGCAATGGCAATCAGGTTGCAGTCTTCAGAGGGAGAGTGAAGTGAGCTTCAATTGATATCAGAGAGAAGCAAAGAAAGAGAAAAAAAAAAAAAAAAAAAAAAAGGGAGAAGAAGGGTGTGAGATCAGTCACCCACGACGTCGCTTCTTATCCCTCTTCAAGTCGATCATCAACCGAGTTGAATTCGAGTCTGGTGAAATGTTTCGGTCAATCGACAAACAACACAAATTGGGCCTCGTGTATATGAATGTTGGCTTTGTGTAACTGGGAGCGCGTCTAAGGCAAGGGGTAAGAAAAAAATGGAAGAAAAATGGGGTCAGTTTGAAAATAAAAATAGTTAAAAGGGTTGAGTGAATTTTTAAAAAATATGAATAACATGAAATAGGGATTTATTAAACGACTAATACACTTGGGAATGCTAACTTTTCTCTATTTCTTGTTGATCATTTTTCATTTTTCCTAAACTTCCACTTAATGGTTATCATTGTTTTCAAATCCAAACATATTTTTTCTACATTTCCACCACTTGACACCAATTGCCCTATGTGTACGTATCAATTTGTGTATGAATAGATATCTATGTACTTATTTCACGCGTGCATGTAAATTACATATATATTTTTGTAAATGTATATGATTTTTCTTTTAATATAATAAAAAGTATAAAAAAAAAAAGGGGGGGGGGGGGGGGGGGGGCGGAGCAGTAGTGACATTTTTCAAAATTCTTTTCAAAAAATTATTTTTCCTTTTAAAATGAAGAATTTCATCAGAGAGAGTGAGATCTAATAACTTTTTTTTTTACTCTCTAATAACTAGAACTGCGTATAGCAAAATTAGGATGACAAAATTCATTGCTAAACTAAGTCAAAGGCTGGTTCTCAATTCCACTTTCGTAAATTTTGATTCAATTCTAAAAGGCAAATGTTAACATGTACCCTAAGGGCACATTTTAATCATGCTTTATCTGATTGTACATAGTGTTGGTAATTGTATTTTTAATGTTAAAAATTATAAAAACACAAATTTCAATACTCTGTATAATCAGACAAAACATACTTAAAATGTGCGCTTACGACATATGTTAACGAGACCCATTCTAATAATAGCAAAATTCATGACTAAATCAGGTCAATAGCTGGTTCTCAATTCAACATTATTAAATTGGGTTTATGAGGAGCATGTTAGCTCAATATTAGTGGCTCCTCCACACATACTTATCATCTTGAGCTGGACTCATCAGAGCCTAAGCGAGACCTCCAATGTATATAAAATAATTATAAAAAAAAACATTGGTTTGTCGTGTCTTTGTTTTTCTTTGCTTCTTTCTATTGAGAATTAAGAAGTCAGACCTTTACTGTCTAATGGCAAGAACAAAATGTTACATTGTTTTTGCACACATCCCTCTCTCTCTCTCTCTCATAATAATTAAAGTGTGTTATCAATGGAACCAGAGAAGTGATTTCCAATTGAATATAGGGCTTTTCAATGCCAGGTTAGTTTAAGTCATAATTATTAAGTAACTGTCTTTGGGAGGCGGAATTCTTTGGGAGGGAAACTCATTTTCAGAATAAAAATTAAATTCTCATAAAATTTTAAGAAAATTTTGTGAAGATATGTTTAGAAATTCCAATATAATTTAAACAAACTTGTTAAAAACTCTTAACAATTTCAACACTCCCATAAATGTGCTTCTTATAATTTTTTAGTATTTTTCATGCTCTATAAGCTTATCTTTTAACAATAATATATAGTTGTTATAATAAGTTTCTATAGATATTATGTGTCATTAGTATCTAATTAATCATGAAAGTATTCTAATATTTTATATTATTATTTTTAAGGATCTTAATAATTTTTTTTATAATAATCATATATAATCCTATATATGACTTCCATTTTTCATTATATTTTTAGGTTATATTTTTTGCTTTCGTTTTCCATTTTTCATATTGGAAATATGGTTGAAGTATACTCCCATGCGTCCGTTATTGACCATTGAGAACATAAGGCTTAAATGAAAATGGTCTTATGAAGAGCCAAATCCGAGGATCAAGTCTGAATTCACAGTTGCTTTGTGTGGCAAGGATTGAATGTATACAATTATTTTTTGTGTAGCAAAGATTGAATGTATACAATTATTTTTTATGCTAAAGGTATGAACCTAATCCTCATGTGTTTAAATCAAGGATTTGATAAGAGAAAATAAAAGAAAAATATATATAAAATTACGCCATATGTTTGGTTGTTAAAGAAATTAAAAGGTCAAAGATCAAAAAAAAAGAAATAAATAAGAATTTAAAATATCTCATTTTCTTATCTATTCCCTCTCATCTTTTTCCTCTCATTGGCTTTTTCCTTTGATAAAACCATGTTCCAAACATAGCATTACTCTAAAAATGACGTTTCATTTCAGTTGCTAAGCTACAATTTGGAGAAACTAAAAAGAGAAACTAAGATGCAGCTGGAAGAACAATGTTATCGTTGGCAAAAGCTCTAAGCTAAGCAGGTTGAGCGCGCTCAGGCTCAGCAAAAACCTTTTCTAAAACCAGTACTCCGAAAGCGGTAGGTGTTCCATTTTTTCCAACTGACGCCGAACCTAAACCTATGCCTGCAATGCATTGAGGTGTAACTATTGACTAGACATTTAGAGGTAAAGCATTGTTTCGTTGCGGGTCACGAGAATGGACAAACTCTGAATACTATATGAACTCAAAATAACAGGGTCAAGGTCGGCCAGTTGAGAGGAAAACAGCCCAAATCACCAGCTAAGGCCCTTAAATGATCAGTCAGTGATAAAGTAGCTAGGCGTGTAGAGACAGCCAAAAAGTCTTTGATGAACTTCAGAAAAAGAAAATGAAAACAAAAAAACAGACTGTAGCCAAACAAGAAAGGTCCTCTTGGCCTGGTATGAATGACAACAAATGATTATACTAACCAAAGAAATGTAACTGCACCTAAACCCTTATATTTACATGAAACATCGAGCATTATTAATTAGAAAACATACCCATTTGCTTAACAGCCAAAATTAGCAAACCACTGAAGGACACACCTCAAGTTACAAAAGTCACAGTAAAGTTATTACTAAATATACAAGGAAAACAGCAGATAAGCTAAACGAGATGCAATTCACATCCAAGAACAGGTTCGAACTCTCTTCTGTACATTGAGCCAACCATGAGTGTATTCTATTGATGTCTGTTTAGCTATGGTTTTAGACAAGCAGCAGTGCATTCATACAACCATCATTCTCCAGGTTATTTGTCACCTGAGCATACTTCCCTGCACCCACCCCATTAAAAAATGAATCAGAATGGCACTAAATGAGGGAAGCTTGGAGCAATGACAATGTTTATGCAACAGACACTACAAAGGCAATCTTACCCCAAACTACTTTCCCGGCTGGTGTGACCAGACCCAGTTCGCTAACATTTACCTGTTGAAAATGAAGACATTACCATCTGGATTTCAAGATATTTTATATTAATTAACATTGCTTGTGAAATATTACCTCAATAATGGTTCCCTTTGTTACAACACCTAGAGAAGTGTACATTGGGCCATTTGGGTTTTTCTTCACACCAATGATCTCAAGATTGAAAGTGCATTTTAGTTCCGGGTGTGTGACATGGGCTTTGGTAAAACGCAACCCTATAGGACGAATGAACTGCTCATATTTTGGAGGCTTTCTAGTAAATCCTGGTCCCACAAATGTGGCTTTGGCGACCATCATCTTCCGCTGCTTGGCTGCCAAAAGAAAACCACAAATGAGATATTACAGATAATGAAGAAGAGGTTGCTCTGTATTTCCTTATTTTAGTGGGTTCATATAATTGCATAAAAGGTATTTCATGATGCGAAAGCAACCCATTTCACGAATTATACATGATGTTGAAACGAGCAGTAAATTTAATATCTTTTATTTTTTTAATGCGTAAAAGTTAAAACAACTGTACTCATAACTCATGTTCTTAGTTCTTACCAATATCAAAAAAAGAGATTGCATTATAATGATCAATAATAGAAATAGGAAACCAGCAAGAAAAATCTAAGAATACTTACTTTTTCTTTTACCAGATTTGATCACTTTGAACATCTCATCTTCAGCCACAGGCCTGACCTAAAATAAGGAAAGAAAATGAAGAAGAGGGGAGAGCGGAGGAAAGGAGGATGGGAAAAATTAAAAGAAGAAGAAGAATCAGGCAGACATAAAAAATATTTGATGAACCAACTACAGGAAAAGTAAAAATTGAATATAATTATACCTTGGGCAGAGGAACCTCCCATTTCCCAGCCTTCTCTTTCCATTTTTGCTTTATTGTGTTGCTAAGAACCTATTGCATAATTTCAGATTTACAAACAGCATAAAGTAAACTTCAGAATTTTTTATCAATAGGTATCACAAAGTAGGAAGCAAAAGAAAAAAATCCCAATCGACTACATAGTCTAACTAACAAACCTTTGCGCGTGTTGTTGCTTCACGATCAAGCAGATAGGCAGGTACGGCTCCCTCATGAACATCATCATCCACTTTGCGTCTGGTTGATGATTCCTCTTGCATGGCCAATCTGTTGACATAGACCAAACATTATATATAAGCTGCAAAATAGCAATCTAAAAAGGACACTATATCATTTACACAATGCATAAATACACAATTATACAGAGATAAATTAATTGGAATAAATATGCCTTGTCTTGTCAAATAACCATCCTGATTCCTCTGAAAAGTTGAAATTACAATCAAGTATCCTACCATACATTCATAGGTGGAAATCACCCAAGAGAAAGCTAGCAAACAATAGAATATGACTTCACTCTCATGTTGTACGCACGAAATTCATTCATATTCATAATAAGGTTCACCAACACAAAATAAAGACCAAATATAGCAATTTATTTTCCAATCATTTTGAGCTCAAATTAACCTTCGTATGCTGTGCTTATAAATGCTACCCATCTTTGACAATTGTGCACAAGCATCCATCATCTAAGCTTCCACGTCAAAAGTTCTTGAAATTCTTCAATCTTGTATGCCTAAGGAGATGGAAGACCCAAAAATACTGGAGGCAACTGAGGAGGAAAAGGTAGTCTCGAGTTGAGATAGGGTATCAAGGATAACAATGGATAAGAGACCTGAGCCTTCTAATGAGAGAGATGAAGAGGGATTTCCCACTCCAGAAGTAAAGAGAAATGATAACTCTCCTTCCTCAAGAGATGTGAACAAAAGAAAGTTTAAAGAAAAGCTTGAGAAATTTTAAATTTGCAGTGGCAAGAACTTTTACTGAGCTACTTCTATGTCAAGGAAGAAACAAGCATGATGGTCTTTGTGATTTCTTTGTATGGCCATATTGTTTAGCCTACGCTCTCGGGTTGTGAGAGGTCTTGTTTTTGTGGTTGTATGTGGCCTAGGAAAAAAAAACTGCAAGCTTTTAGAGAATCTTTCCTCTTCATTATGCACAATTTACTGGGGGTGTCTTGTCTTCCTTTCTTGGAAGTGAAGCAAGAGCAAGTCCCTCCATAACAGCTAGCAGTCTCATTTAGGGAGTGTCGTTCTTTAGTGATTAGAGGGTGCTACTGTTTAGTCTGTACCAATAGTGGAGTGGGGTGAATCAAATCGTTTTTTTAGAGAGGGTATAGCGATAACCAAAACTGAATGCACTAGGCTCTCGGGCTGCGAGAGTTTCATCTTGTTTTGCTTAGGCTTTCAGTGTAAGGTGTTTGTGGGCTAGCCTCTTGGGCTTGTGAGAGTTATGTTTTTAGGCTAGGTCTTGGTGTATCCTCTTTGTGAGGGCCCGGCCGGTTTTGTTGTGTCTTTGTGTATCCCTTGGGGGATGCATCCTGAGCTTCTTTGTAATATTCAATTTTTTTGGTAATAAAATGGTTAGTCAACAAAAGAAATGCCACCCACAATCCCCTTCTTTCTGACACATATACACGGAGGATAAAGATAAATCACATCCGAACCAACTTTTGCAACAGCATTGAAAAAATAAAAAACTAAATAAAAGAACAGCTAATGTTCATTATTTCTAAGAAAGGAGGACTAATGTGGCCTTCGGAGAACTTCAAGAGTTTAATATGGTGTCATATCAAAGATTTTAACTCTGCTAAACTATATTACCTGGACTCTTCTACATATGTGAAATACCCGTGTTGAACACTCGACACTTGACACTCGACACTAATTTGACATGCATCTAACAAGGCGTATAACTAATTGAGTTTACTATAAAACTAAGCATAAAACTTTCATTTTATATATGAAATGCTATATTTTAACTTACAAATGCCATTTTACCGTAAAAAAACAAAAGAAGTATTTAAAAAATATAAAATCTAACCGTGTCCCAGTGTCCTTAGACATGAGAATTAAATGAATTCAACGCTTAGACACGTACCCGCACCCGATACCAGTACCCGAGTTCAGTCCAGGTAACATAGCTCCTTGACACTAATGTCAAGGCTCTAAAAGCACTAATTTGGAATTGGCATTTAAGAGGCAGATTGACTGGATTGATGTCATAAAGAGAAGGAGAACACTAATTGCAATATTCAATTGGTACAAAATTCAGGCAAGAAATAGGTCACATGGACAAGATTTAAAGCTTTTGTGTATCTTATCCTAGCAGTTTAAAATGCTATTACATGCAAGACAATCTCACGTGTCCAGTCACGAATTCCAAACCTGGAAAAAAACAAAGAATAAGAAAGAAAAATGCACAAAAAAAAAAAAGCACTCAAGGTAGCCACAGTTCAACTTTTTTCCTTCTGCTTTCCAATGATTCTTTTTCAGAAGCAACTGGAGCCAACAAAAGTCAGTCAACAAACAGACACCAGCACTACTCGAAGCAGTAGACCTTTCTGTTCCTTTTAATTGAAAAAAAAAAATTTTCTATCCACATTCCCTATCAGCCAAAAACACTGCAAGTTCAAAATGAAAAAAAAAAAAAAAAAACACTCTTTTTGCAATGAATCCTTGTTTCATTGTCAACAAATGTCAAAAGAATAATAATTTTCCAAATTGCTTCTACTTCATGACAACCAGCACCATTATTGTTTACATATAGCTAACTGAGATAAAATGAGTAACTTATGAGTCAATAATAATGCTCAACTATCATGATCAATTCATGCATCAATGTCTTTTGTCAATTGCAGATACATAAGAAGATAGGGTCAATACTTGGGGCAATGGTAAAAGCCCTAGCTGACAAGAGTAACAACACAGGTTCCTAGTTGATGGCAGCAACTTCATGCAAATAAAAGCCAGATGTTTGGCCTGTTTCACTCCCACCTAGAATGTAAGTTCAGTCCATAATATATATTGCAAAAATTATCAATTGGAAGATAATATCTGTAAATTTCACTAGGGCATATCATTGAATGAGTTAAAAATTATCAAATAAAGATAAGAGTTTGTGATTTTTCAATTTAGATTGCAATAAAAGACAAATTCATTTTATTCAAACTAATAAATCTTTTATTTGGCACAGAAAAACAAACTTAACTAATAACAAAGTTATAAAACATAAAGAAGAAGAAGAAGAAGAAGAAGACAAAGTAAATACTCACGTTTTCTTCATCTGGGCCTTTTCTGCATAGCGTTTCTTCGCGAACATCGAACTCTTGATACCCAATGCCTGTTTCAATTCAAATTAAAACACAAAATCAAATTTTCAACATCAAATGCTTTATGTATACAAACATATGGAATGTTGTGTGTGAGTGAAAAGTGGGAAACCTTCTCGGCAGATTCGGAACTCTAGTGAACTTCGCGAGCCTCCTTCTTACGCTTGCGCTCGAAGTGGTCATGGTGATAGCCATGTCTCTTCCTATGCAGCTCTATGTAATCTCCTTGCGGCTTCAACAATAACAAAAACACGAATCAGTACCAACAAAAACACGAATCAGTACCAACAAATGAGGTTGACGATGAAGGATTGATGACCTATTCTCAGCTCATGCATATGAGATTCACAGACGTACCATGGCGACCAAGAAATGGATCTCCTCCTGATCCTCCTCTGTTGGGTTTGAGCGCGAATTGGGAGACAGTTGCAGAGGGTTTTGTATATGTTCAGTTCGCTCGGGGGCATTCAAAAGCAAGGGTTTTTAAAACCCATCTTCGTCGGTTTAGGCGGTGTTTGGATTGGAATTGAAGAAAAAGTCGTAAGTCAAAAACTTGATCCGACTCATGCCAGTTTTAAAAAATTACTTTTTTAATGGCTTTTAAAGTTAAACTAGTTTAAAAAATGACTGTTTTAAACAATGAGTCAAATACAAATTAAAAAAAATCATAAGCTGCTATAAAAAAGTCGCTTCCAACCACCTTCTTATTTTAGGGTGGAAGAATCTCACATGAGCTCATAAAAAAAAAAGTAAAAATTTCAAATTTGGTTAAAAATTTAATTTAATAAAATTGTGTGTTTTTTTTAAAAAATAAACCTGAGTGGTACAATTAGGAGTTTTTATATATATATATATATATATATATTTTGGGTACGATTAAGATATCAATTATAACAGTTTTCCTCTATTGTTTCAATATTATTCACGCAACTCCTCTACCATTAACTTAACAGAATTTCTTAGCTACTATATTTTAACTAAATAATCTAAAAAAAAAAAACTAATATGCCTTCAAATACAACAACAAATACACAAAGGTCTGAAATAATGCTAAAATATAATAAATTTATAAATTTACCAAGTGGCCACATAAAAATTTTGTTGAGAGGGGTCAAGGTAAAAAAACCTTTAAACATTGAGGAGTCAAGGTAAAAGGTTTTGAATTTTAGAGGGGTCTCAACCTCCCTTCATCTAACGGTAGGTTCACCCTAAATTTACTCTCATAGTACCCAATAAATACACAAATAAAGTCAAAAATTAAACCCCTTTCTCTCACCAAATTTTGCGTTCACAGCCACACACAAAAAGATGAAATAAATAAAATTTAAAATATGTTACAACATAAATGCATGTTACAATAGTCCGCTTAAATTTAGAAAAATTTTTAAAAAAACCATAAATTTATGGAGCTAATAATTACTTTTAATTTTAATTTTGTTATGACAACTTATTGCTAAATATTTTATAAGTTACACCTAATGTTTTGATTTATTTGTTTTGGGCTTTGGAGATCTGTATGCTCTGATTTGACTTATTTGGACCTTATATATCCTTCTCCAGCGTGTCTGCATGACCAATCCAATCCACAAAATCTCTTGTGTTTAGAGTTGGGCCGAATCAACTATCATAGTTTTTGCTAAAGAAATTAATTTATTGGAAAAAGTTGCCATGAATGGTTTCATATTTAAAAGGACTTGTCACCTTAAGATTTTTTGCACCCATTCATATGCTCATTCAATGCATGTCTGGTGTGAAACTCTACACACGTCGATCGTGACTGCGTTTATTTCTTTTATCATTAATGCTAACCCTCTTATGAAGCTATTAAGAAACCAATGACCCCTTCTAATGTTCAAAAAACCCTTTAGATGTAGTACAAATTAAGGTAACAAATTTTAACATGATAAAGTACCTCCTAATTAGACTTGTTTATTTTTTTGATTTTTACTTGACCACGGAATGTGCATTTTCGACTATGAATATCATTAAAACTAAACTTCAGAATAAGATAGAAGATGATATTCTCACACTACTTTTGTTGCATACGTTGAAAAATAGGTTGTTTTGAAGTTTAGTAGAGATTGAATTGTGAAGAGATTTTGTAATATGAAGTGTCGTCGACTATTACTTTGATTAATAATAATGCACTTGATAATAAATTAATTTCTTTAGCAAAAAATAGGATAGTTGATTCCGCCCAACTCCAAACACGAGAGATTTTGTCATGAATGGTTTCATATTTAAAAGGACTAGTCACGTTAGGATTTTTCGCACCCATTTATACGCTCGTTACCATCCCAATGCATGTTTGATGTGAAACTCTACACACGTCGATCGTGACCGTGTTTATTTCTTTTACCATTAAGGCTAACCCTCTGATGAAGCTATTAAGAAACCAATGACCCCTTCTAATGCTCAAAAAAACCCTTTAGATGTAGTACAAATTAAGGTAAACAATTTTTAACATGGTAAAGTACCTCCTAATTAGACTTGTTTATTTTTTTATTTTTACTTGACTACGGAATGTGCATTTTCGACTATAAATATCATTAAAATTAAACTTCAGAATAAGATAGAAGATGATATTCTCACACTATTTTTGTTGCATACACTGAAAAATAGGTTGTTCTGAAGTTTAGTAGAGATTGAATAGTGAAGAGATTTCATGATATGAAGTGTCGTCGAGTATTACTTTGATTAATAATAATGCACTTGATATGTGTTAAAAAAAATTTTTTTTTTTGTGATACTTTGCTATCATATATTAGTTAAGATTGAATTGACGTTATTTTTTATTTTGATAAATCAAATGTAGCTTACATTATTAGTTGTAATTTTTTATAGAGCTATTCTTAGCCTTCTAAAATAAATTCCTCTTTGTCCCTGACGCCTATAACTAACACAAGGGCATAAACTAATCCCACCTGAAAATTTATTGAATTCAAATTAGGGTTGGAGAGCCTAAGCCATAGTTCAAACTTTAAAGTCGAGAAATACCCCATAAAACGGGGACTTCAAAATTGTCGTGGTTGTCAACGCCGACTTGGTGAGGCCGCAACTTTGGGCACTCAAACGGACAGCTAGGGCATCTGTTTTTGCCTTTGGAATATTTGAGAAATGTACCACTGGATATGCCAATGTCCAATATGCAATGAAAAGACAAAAAAAAAAATTACTAAACATTTTTCTTTGCCTTTGGAGGGTTTGGATTATTACGTTGTTGGTATATAGGTCGGTAGAATCCATGTTTTAGAATACTACTACGGTCAACAATATAGGTCGGTAGCACCCAACTTGATTTTGTGATTTCATCCGTTAGTTTTGGATGAATAATAGGTGGATTTTGATCAATTCAGTTATATTTGGTTTAGGTGGTAGGCTTTTATTACTTTAATCCAACCCGAGCAACTCAACCTTTTTACACCAAACTTGTTTTTTTTTACCTAACCGACTCAACCCGATCACCTTATGGGTCAAATGCACTTTCAAAATTCTTCAATTTTATCTGATCGGATCGGGTGGTAGATGACTCCCCAACTCGACCCGCGAACACCCCTGTTACCCTATATGTATTTGGTGGGTCTTACACTATAAATCTTAAATATTAGTAATAGTCGTTAGTACTATCTTCCAACTAAAAAATTGTTCATAGGATGGCAGAAAATATCAAAGCCCATTTTATTGGGCTTGGGCTGGTGTGGAGTTGTGCCAATCTACATCTAAATCCAACCAAACTCCATTTTAGTCATGAGCAAGTGTTGGAAGTCTGCTTTTCTTTCTACCAGTTAAGTGGGAAAGTATGTACACCAAAACCCATATTTCCCTAGTGCCTGAAAGTGTAGTTATGGGTCCATAACAATGTTATCTAGATGAGAGCTATCTGTTTTAATGTGTTTTTTTTTTTTTTTGTGTAGATATTGCGGTCATAGGTGTCTGCGCCAGCTTACACGCACTTCAACGAATCATTTTATAGTTTAGTCAAAAACAAATCATTCGTACCGAGATTAAAGTATTCACGAAGGATAAATCCTTACGATCTAGCCTCAAGAGTTGAATCTAAGTTCGTCAACATAGAGAGCACACTTACTTGATCAACTAAGACAATCATCGAGTTAAATGAGAGCTGTAACTTTTTCTTTAGTAATTTACAAAAGATTAACAAAACTGGTGGTCTCAATTGTATAGGAATCTACATACAATAAATCAACTGAAAAGTTCTGTTGATGCTTCTTCAGTGACATGGGAATGAATCTACCTGGACATTGACATTCTCTTCATCTTTTCCCATTTTCCGTGAGTGTTCATCTGGGGAAGGGTATTTTCAATTTTGGAGGAAAGAAGAATAGGATTCCATCATTTCTTCGACACCGCAATTCACATTCGAAAAGAGAAATTAGTCCAGTAATAACGGCACCCCTCACCTATGCGGTTATGTCCATAGGTATGGGTTTAGTTCACCTTTTACCGCTTAGATAAAAATTTAAATGACTAATGTACCCTTCTTCTTGGAGTATAATTGACAATCCAGTGTAGATAAGACTTGTTTGGAGTTATGTAAAATGGTGGGAGGACATTTATGTCCGTTTAGCATGCAATCCCTCCTTGTACAACTCTATCTTGTTCCTGAGCGAAACGGGATATACTATTATATGGCTGGATACCTTATTCAATCATGTACCATCCAAACACCATAATAGGAACAATCAGTGCAATTATTTTTGTCCAAGTACAATTTGTCTAAGAATTAAGTTAGTTGCCTGTAAGTTGGTCACTGTACTGTACACTAAATGTGGGCATGCATATACTTCTTTTCTTTTAGTTTTTCTAACACTATCTATTTCTTCTTGTCTTGGCCTCTATGGTGTAAATTGAAACTCAAGATATAAATAGAGTATTTAGTCAAACAACAATTTTACTTCAATTATTTAGTTAACTTTGTGAAGTCTTTTTTTAAAAAAAAAAGAGAACAAAAAAGTACTCTGAGATTCTAAAAGTCGAGTAATGCATTTGGCAACCATGTAATTCTTGATTTAATAATGTCATACATAATTATATTTTAGTGGGATTCACATCAATAAATACACGTGAGATCACTAACTTATATATATGAGTGATAAAATGCAGTAAAAAATGAGATTGTGTATAACAATTTTCTTTTTGGCTTGAATATGAAATTAGAGACTATTTAAATAAAGGAAATGCTATACATAAATTAATTTTTCAATTTATCTTTTTATATATAAGACATAAATGAATGGGTCTCACGAACATTTATTAATGTGAATCTTACTGTATTATGTGTTGTAAGTGAAAAAATTGATTGAGATATTAATTTATGTATTGCATTACTTTTTAAATAAGTTTTAATTTTAATATGAGGACATATATGGATTCCATATGCCAAACAGAGTGTATCTAATATATTTGAATAAAGTAGTTTTGTATGGAAATTAAACAATGAAACAAAGGCACTTTTAGCACCGACCCAATACATAAAAAGAAGTAAAAGAATACCAAACTTAAACTTTAGATATTGTATTCTATCATTGGGCATCATCATAGTATGACAGATATTTCTATGAAATCAAATCAAAGCATATCTTATGATGAAGGCACTCATATAAATTTAATTTAGACAAATGGCAATATGGAAGTGATTGGAGGGCCCTCAACCTTTTGACTCGTTGGACAGGAGTTCCCTCTCTCACTTACAAACAAAAAGCTAACTGTAACGTATGGGATTCCAATTTGTCTGCTCTTTCTGGCCCAACCAAAAGCGACCTTTGCACCGCCAGACCTCACTAAATTTGTAGAATCATGAAGTGTGAATATTTTACCCAAATTTTTTTGATAAAATGATAAATGGGTCCCCCTCTAAAAGGGCATGTATTGAAGGTTAAGATGATTGAATACATACATATACATATATATGTGTATATATATTGTAGACAATGAGTACGATAACTTAATTATTATTTTCTTACATGCCTTCTCATGTGATGCCACTTCTCATTATAAGTAGGCTAACAAGTAAAAGTACTAGAAGGGATGCCCGTTAGGCGGGTGGTTGCTTTGAGTAAGTGAAAAAAAAAAAATTTATTAGTGAGTGATTATAAAATTTAAATTAGTATTTTATTTTTTTTTATGTATTTTTTAAAGACTTCTTAATCTATAGCTAAAAGTAATACTTTTTTTAATTTAAAACTTTACCAGCTTTACCAAATGAATTTGTTTTATAATAGTATAAATTTAACAAGTATTGATATTTGAACATAAGAACTTATCAGCATTAATAATGCTATGTTGAATTATTAGCCAACAACTCATTTAAAAGTTCAAACAGTTATTTGTTTCTTAACATGCATATATATAGTGACAATGATAGTATATAATATGCTGAAGCATATGGCAACTTTATGCAGTACTGCTGATTGTTGGATGTTCTACCATATTGAGAAGGACAGATTAATGAGAAAATTTTAAGGGTGGGTTTGAAAAATGCAGTCAAATGCATTTTCTTTCCCGATAAACAATAAAATTTTGTATTTTGTCCTCCTGCCAAGATTTTCCAAGTTGCTACTGTTTCTAAGGGGAAAAAAGCACTGGTTATGCCTCTTCAATGGATTCTTTTTTTTTTTTTTTTTTTTGCCACACAATCTCATGCTCTTTTGAGTATGAAAATATAATATGATGGAATCCGAAAACAAATACAAACATGACACGAGAAATATAAGGTTTTATTATTTAATTCATGACCAGAAAAATCTTGGACTTCTTTCTACTCGCTAGTTGAGATACGAGAATCAAGATACCAATACTTCATTTTAATGTACATGCACCAAACTTTGAGATATGAAAATACTAATAACAATGAACCATGGGTGGCCTAGTGGCCGGCCGGCCAGCCTTCATGCTATGCATGAAATTTCAAGTTTGATCGCTCTCAATACTCTCTATGGTCAGTCATCATTTATGTAATGTATAAAATTTACATGATTTGTATGAACTATTACCTTGCATAAATTCGATGTGTTCGTTCAGGTGATAACTCAAGAGTGGGGTAAATTGGGTTTAAACAATAATTCAACAAATAATTTTAAATTTAAAAATTCTAACTAAATATTCAAACAAATATTAATCAATTAATAATATGTTGTAAATAAATGCAAACAACTCAAACTATAAAGTAAAGGAGATAGAGAGAATAGAATACGACACCAAAATTTATTGTGGTTTGATTTCAACTCCAAAGTCTACGTTCACTCCCTAAGCTAAAGACTCATTCATTGATATTTTTCTTTACTATATTCAAACCGTAGATATAGCCACTAGCCTTTTAACCCAAACGCTAGTTTTACTTTACAACTAGTTTTTTTTCATTGATGCTAGTCACACCTTTCCAACTAGTTTTTACACAGGTGCTAGTCATACTCAATCAAGTAATCTCTCACTTCAACTAGTTTTTATACAGATTCTAGTCACATCTAACCCCTAACTATTTTCCTAACTAGTCTCTCCCTTACAAAAAGAAAGAACAAGTATACAATCACTCTTGTTTACAAATAAATTCTTTCAAAAAATAAATATGTCAATGAAGCTCTCAAAACAATACAAGATAATATACAATAAAGCCCTCAAAAACTTTGTAGGATGAATATAACTTTGATGCACAAACTCTTGCTGTTTTTGTTGTTGTATTTTATTTCTCAAGTATATCTCTATTTATAAATGAAGATCTGGAGATGATTTATAGCTTCAAATGAGTTTATAACCGTTGGAGAGCATTAAAGACATTTGTTCTCGTTGAGCTACTTGCTGCCAGACAGGTTTTTGAATTTCTAATCAAATGTTTTCACTTCCATTTCGGTTTTTCTCCTTGATAACGTTCGAATTTGAAACTTGCTATAAGAGCAAAGTTGTAGACATGAAAGTCAACTTTTCATAACATCAAGAATCGGGTTGATCCAATGATTAGATCAAAAGTTATGATCAAATTACTCGATCTGTCTCCTATCTAGCATATTTGAATTTTTACACAACTATGTCAACTTGGATCAGCTTTTTCATATAACAAACATTCGATTTTGAAAATCTTTATAAAATATGAAATGTAGATATGGACGTTGTATTTCTATATCATCAAGAATCAAAGCATTTGAATATCAGAGTAAAAAAGATATGAGTGAAATAGCAGACTGTCTCCCAACTATTATATTTGAATTTTTATTTTAGCAAATCTTATTTCGCCTTGTGCTTCACCTAGATAACATTTGAATTTGAAAATTCATATAAGATATCAAATGTATATATGGATGTTATCTTTTCATAACTTTAAAAATTAGATCATTTAGACTTCTGGATCAAAAGATGTAGTCAAATAATCATGACTATCTTCAAGCTGTCATATTTTGAATTTCAAATCTAATAAGTCACCTTCCAGCTCCTTTTCGTCTCACAAAAAATTCTTTTCATGAAAACTTCATAAAATACCATAATTAAAGATTTGTGTTTTCTTTCTAATGCCATAAAAATCAGTTCAATCCAACGGTTAGGTCAAAAGATATGGGCATAGTATTATTATTGCATCATAAGATATAGTTTCATCGAATTTTCAACCTTAAAAGAAAATTATATCTTCTTATTTCTTCCTTGAATCAAGTATTTTTAAAACATGATTCTCAAATATTTAGATATTACTTTTCAAGTTATGATCTCTCTTTCAAGTGCATTATAAACCTACAAAACTTTATTACACTAACAAGACCGAGGATTAAAACCATTAAATATATTTAACCAAGAAAATATTTACAAATTAAAGTAAGTTATTATAAAAATCATATATAAAATTCCATTTGAATAAACTTAGGGCTAATAATCTCTCCCTTTTTGATGATGACAACCTTTGATTGATTTACCTCATAAATACACTTCAACTAAAATAAATATTTTCATATATATATGTATCATATTCAAGAGAGTAGTAGAAAAATAGACACAAATATAATCTAAACTTCCCCCTCAACCAATACATCTCATCTTAAACTCATTTATAAAAGAATTCAACTAAAAGTTCATCATATCAATCAACATATTTCTCTCCCTTTGTTATCATCAAAAACCAATCATATATAAAATTGATAAAATTTCATAGAATATGAACACATATATATTATTCAAAATAACATATATTTAGATATGAGAGATATATTCGATTTATAATCAAACATGCTTTATAAATATCAACATTTTATATTTCAATATCAATAGATGCATGGGGTAAAATTCATATAAATATATGTAATATAGCAATCAATTATGATCTTGTAAAATCATAAGTGTAACTTTTAAAAAATTTCAAAATATATCACAATTTTTTTAATAAAAAAATAAATACACACGCACATATATATTTTAAAATTTTCTTTTCTCTATCATATAACATCAATAGAGTAATATACCTCATCTTTTTCTTTTACCATTAAGCATAGATTAGCAACTTCATTGTCACTATCATTTTGATTGGAGTTGCTTTTTTCATTATCACTCCAAGATATCACCACATTTTTTTTTATTTTGCCTTCTTTTTTATCTTTTTGAGCATTGGACATTCGGATTTTATGTGACCGAATTTTTGCATTCATATCATACAATAGCGTCTTTCTTTAATGACACATTTTCACTTTGCCTTTTCTTTTCTATAAACTTTTTGAATTTCGTTGTAATCATTGCAAGCTCTTCATCTTCATTGCTCGTCTCTCTATCGTCATTATCAAATGTGGAGGAAGTGGTAGATGATTTCAATGCTATGCCTTTCTTCTTTTTGCTTTTGTCATCATTGATTCTCATGGTAAGCTCGTGAGTCATGAGTGAACCCAAGAGTTCATCCAAGCTAAACTTTGTGAGGTCTTTGGCTTCTTGTATGGCAGTGACTTTTGGCTCCCAATTCTTTAGTAAATATCTAAAAATCTTTCTCACCAATTCAATATTAGTATAAGATTTGCCAAGAAATTTTAAAGTATTTATAATATCAGTGAATCTAGTAAACATGTCAGAAATAGACTCATCAAGATTTATTTGAAACAACTCATATTTGTGCACTAGCATACTAATCTTGGATTCCTTTAACTTGATTAGTTCTCTTGTGTATAATTTCTAATTTATTCTAAATTTCTTGAGCCAATTCATAAGTAGATATAAAATTAAATTCATTAGAATCAAGAGCACAATAAAGAAGATTCATAACTCTAACATTTATTTAAACACTTTTCGTATCATTAGCATTCCATTCAATTTCTTCCTAAGGCACAATTTTCCTTCCACAATCTTGGTTGGTATACTAAGACCAATAACAATGACTCTTTATAATTTATATTCGGTAGCTTGAACATATATTCTCATTCTAGCCTTCCAATAGTTGCAATTAATACCACTAAACAATAGTGGTCTTTCAGTCGATTGACCTTTAACAAGGATAGTATTAAAAATGATTGTCATAATTTAATCTAATACGGTTAAGTCTACTATAAGAGCCTAAACTCTGATACCAATTATTAGTCCAAGTGGCAACCCAAAAGGGAGGGTGAATTGGATTTAAACAATAATTCAACAAATAATTTTAAAATTAAAAATTCTAACTAAATATTCAAACAAATATTAATTAACCAATAATATGTTGTAAACAAATGCAAATAATTCAAACTATAAAGTACAAGAAATAGAGAGAAGAGAATACGACACTAAGATTTATCGTGGTTTAACTTCAACTTCAAAGTCTACGTCCACTCCCCAAGCCCAAGGTTCCTTCCTTGAGATTTTTTCACACTTTATCTAAAAAATAGATACAACCACTAGCCTTTTAACCCAAGCGCTAATTTTCCTTTATAATTAGTTTTTTTTCACAAATGCTAGTCATATCTCTCAAACTAGTTTTTACACAGGTGTTAGTCACACTCAACCAACTGATCCCTCACTCTAACTAGTTTTTATACAGATGCTAGTCACACCAAACCCCTAGTTATTTTTCTTAGCTAGTCTCTCTCTTACAAGAAGAAAGAACAAGTGTACAGCCACTCTTGCTTACAAATAAATTCTCTTAAAGAATAAATATGTCAATGAAACTCTCAAAACAATATAAGATAATATACAATGAAGCTCTCAAAGACTTTGTAAGATGAATATCACTTTAATGCACAAACTCTTATTGTTCTTGTTGTTGTGTTTTGCTCCTCAAGTGTATCTCTATTTATAGATGAAGATCTGAGGATGACATATAGCTTCAAATGAGTTTATAGCCGTTGGAGAGCATTGAAGACATTTATTCCCATTGAGCTACTTACTGCTAGACAGGTTTTTGAATTTTTGACGAAATGTCTTCACTTCCACCTATATTTTTCTCCTTAATAACATTTGAATTTGAAACTTGGTATGAGAGAAAAGTTGTAGACATGGAAGTCAGATTTTTATAACCTCAAGAATCAGATCGATCCAATGGTTAGATCAAAAGTTATGATCAAATTACTTGAGCTGTCTCCCAGCTAACATATTTGAATTTCTACATATCTATGTCAAATTAAATCAGCTTTTTCATATAGTAAACGTTCGATTTTGAAAATCTCTATAAGATACAGAATGTAGATATGGACGTTATATTTTCATATCCTTAAGAATCAAAGCATTTGAAAATCAGAGTCAAAAGATATGAGTGAAATACTCAGACTGTCTCTCAACTGTTATATTTGAATTTCTGTTTTAGTAAATCTTCTTTCACCTTGTGCATCACCTAGATAACATTTGAATTTAAAAATTCATATAATATATCAAATGTATAATGGATGTTATCTTTTCATAACTTTAAAAATCAGATCATTTGGACTTCTGAATCAAAAGATATGGTCAAATAATCATGACTGTCTCCAAGCTACCATATTTTGAATTTCAAATCCAATAAGTCACCTTCTAGTTCCTTTTCGTTCCACAAAAATTTTTGTTCGTGAAAACTTTATAAAATACCATAATTAGACATTTGAGTCTTTTTTCTAATGCTATAAGAATCAGATCAATCCAACCGTTAGATCAAAAGATATGGGCAAAATACTATGGTTGTATCATAGGATATAGTTTCATTGAATTTTCAACTTTAGAAGAAAATTATGTCCTCTGATTTTCTTCTTTGAATCAAGTTTTTTTAAAACATAATCATCAAGTATTTAGATATTACTTTTCAAGTCGTGATCTCTCTTTCAAATGCATTATAATCTTACAAAACTTTATTACACCAACTAGATCAAGAATTAAAACTATTGAATATATTTAATCAAAAAAATATTTATAAATTAAAGTAAATTATCATCAAAATCATATATAAAATTTCATTTGAATAAACTTAGGGCTAACAATAGAATCAAGTGCTTACTACTACACCAAAAAAAATTGTTATTAGTCAAGGCGCAACTTTATTTCCTTAAGACGCAACTTTATTTCCTTATACTTTAGCAGCATAGCATTTGAATAAACTCAAGGCTAACAATAGGATCAAGCGCTTATCACTGCACCAAAAACAATTACTGTTAGCCAAGGTGCAACTTTATTTCCTTATACCTTAGCAACGCAAAACCCCGCACTAAGTAAGAAGTGGGCATGAGGGTCTGCGCTATGTAAGTGCTACGGGTTGGCCAGTAACGTACTCAATGAGAATCTCCCAACCAAAAACAATTACTGTTAGTCAAGGTGCAATTTTATTTCCTTATACCTTAGCAACGCAAAACCCCGCACTAAGTAAGAAGTGGGCATGAGGGTCTGCGCTATGTAAGTGCTACGGGTTGGCCAGTAACGTACTCAATGAGGATCTCCTATAAAACTCAAACGAGTCAAAGGTTGATTGCTGACTCCCATAAAGCCAACAATCTCCCCTCCAGCAACGTCCCTGGGACTCGAACCCGTGACCTCGCTCTGATACCAAGTTTAGAATCAAGCGCTTACTATTATACCAAAAGCAATTGATGTTAGCCAATGTGCAACTTTATTTCTTCATACTTTAGCAGCGCAGAGTCCCACACTAAGTAGCAACTGGGCATGAGAGTCTGCGCTATGTAAGCGCTACGAGTTGGCCAATTATGTACTCTATGTGAGTCTCTCATAAGACGTAATCAAGTCAAAAATCAATTGCTAGCGCTCATAAAGCCAACATGATAAAGTAATCGATTGGATGCTCTTGTGGCCAAAAAAAAAAAGACAATACTAACGATAATCTAAATGCACCAAACGTTTGTGTTTCCGCCAAATTCTACACTGACAAATAAAATTTAATTCATTTTTAAACAAAGTTTAATTCCAACAACCCTTCTAGAGAGGGCCTGAAAAGTCAATTTCTTTCTTTTCTGGTTAACAAACTGCTTTCCATGCAATTGCTGGAGCTATTCTTTCTCCTCCCTCTTTTTTAGGTTGATTAAGCAACTATATTGAGTGCTTTTGAAGTTTGAGCTAATTACGGGTTTCTTTTGCTTTCCATATATATGTGCTATTCAGATAAGATTCATGAACTAGAATTATGGTAGTGTCACAACAACTATTGGAAATCAATTTTTTTATTACTCAAATGATATATGGTGAAGGCAACCTGCTATCGATATTTGTTGCAAAAGAAGAAGCAAAGAAGTGTTTTGATTTCGTATTACCTGTATTTGATTGGACAAGTGAATGCTTATAGTATGAGCATGAGCCATATGTAAGCTTGCGTATGGATCTATGCAGTGGCGGTTCCACAACGGTGAGGGCGGCTTAAGTTTTAAAAAATTATATTAGTCCTTATATATTTTTTAATATTTATAATAAAATAAGTATATTTGGAAAAAAATTTTTAAACCGTTTATATTTTTGAGTATTTATAATAAAATAGATATATTATTCTCTCAAAACTCAAGTGATTTTATCTTTACACACTCAAATTTAAGTAATTTTTTTTGCCCATATAGTTTAAAATTTTTTTTAATGAAAAGTAAAAATTTTTATTTTTAAGTGATTTTTATCTTATGTATATTAAGTAACTTAAATTTAAGTGACAACTGTTGATAGTTGGTATATGCTACCACTAATTTTTTTTTCCTACATCGATCCTTCCTGAAATTTCTGAATCTATAACTTTAAGGAAGATGTCATTTTCATGGTTAAACAAGTGTTGACAAACTCAACCATAAATCAGGAGGCTACATATCAAGCAAAATCTCTCATTACCTTTTTTCGAAACTCCGCAATTTATGCTTGCAAGGCCAATCAATACTTTTGATTTTCCTAAGTACAAAGTCATGCCGGTCATGATAGTGCAGTCGTCTTTTATGGAACAACAGATTGTAGCTTTGGCTGAAAATGTGCTGAAAGCAATGACATGAGGCTCAACTTAAACAGTTTATGCGTAAGTTTGAGCAAGTGAAAAAAACAAGATGGGAAATTACAAATTTACCTGAATTCATTCCTAAGTTTTCTACAACAATTTACTCCATAGGAAGTTTCTAAAACCTTAACCAAATCAAATGTTTGAAGTAAAAGTACTCAAGTCTGCTTTAAGGATGTTGATTGATTGAAGATTCCATCATGGAAGAAATTACTGAAAAGAATCAAACCAGACATGTAGATGATAGAACTGTTGAAGATGTTAGAAAATTATCAACCTTCAAAATTTCAATAATTTGATTGCAGATGAGACCCTAAGTAGCATGGTCTCACACTTCTATGGAAATATGTAGCCTCGCTGAAATCATTAAATATATTCCAGTCAAGCAATTCGGGTCATTCCCTACCCAGACTTGCTTTTGATTGGTACACAAAATTTAAAGCAACTCCAACAAGTTCTTTAAACTTGGCCTATTAGCTGTTTTAATTAGCTAAGTGCTTAAAATTCGTCTCCAATAAGCTAGCTATTTCATTAGTTAAAATAGCTAACACACTTTTGGCTTTCCAAATATAGAGAGCCACTATTTAACTCTCTAAACTTTAAATAATAGTTTCTTTCTCAATCTCTCTCTCTTTTTAACTTTTTTTTTATACTTTCTTGGAGTATGTGTAAAAAAAAAGAATAATTTATGAAGTAGCTAGTTAAAATAGAAAGCATTGTTGGAGAACATATTGAAAAGTTGCTAGCTGAAATAGAGATTGTAATTTTTTAATATATTTTGACTAACTATTTTGGTTAATAGTATTGGAGATGCCCAGTTCCATTGATAATTAGAAGCATTTGGAACAAGAGTTTCTTAATGGCTTCAATAACATCTGACAAACTATCAGTATAAATGAACTCAACAATATTCGTCCACAAAAGGATGTGTTAGTCTTGATTACATCAATAGATGAGAATCGTGAGTCTCAAATTACAAAAATTTCTTGTCTAAAGTCTCTGATCCATTAGGGTATGCACCTAATGAATGCATTAAAGATTCTGTTATATTTTGAAAGGAATAAAACCAAGACTTTTGAACGGTTGGCGACATGAGCTCATGACTTCAAACTTCTGCAACATAATTGTTGGAAAACTCATTTGGAAAAAATACATTTTCAAACGCGTTTTCGATATGGATACGAAACTTGTTTGAAAATTTTGAAGAAACGTTTCAAAAACTTTTAAAATACTTAACAGAAACTTTTGAAAAACTTAGGAAAAATATTTCGAAAATTTAAAATATTAATTTCTATACATTTTTTTCCTTTAAGTTATAATTAAATATCTATGAAATTATTCATGTAGGTTTGTATTCAGTTTTTCAAAAGTCTCCACTAAATTTCTTAAATGTCTCATTTGAGTTTCACGACAATTTCTTAATAAGATTTCTTTTAAAGTTTTCAATCGTTTCCCACTTCCCGTTTCCCCCTATTTTTTTTATTGTGTTTTTCACTTCCATTTCTCTTAATGTTTTCCGCTTCTCATTTTGATAACTTTGTTTCGCAATGTTACATGACACATGAATCTAAATTGCATATTTCATTCTAGTCCACATGAATTTAAGCTTTAAACAACACCCAAAAAAAAAAAAAAAGAAGTTAAAACAGAACTTGTCAAAAATTGAACTACACTTTACTTTATCTTGTTTGGGTACATAGGCAATTGAATATTTTATTTAAAGTTCAACATCCAAAAAGCAAAAATTGAACTCTATTTGAAATTATAAAAATAAATAAATAAAATCAAGAGTGTCTTTACAAGAGTTTAAATTGACTGCAAATTTTCAAATAAATTGAAGAACTCCTTGACATGAGTCTAGACTGTATCCAAAATTTTCAAATAACAAGTTGAAGAACTATTTGACACGAGTCGAAATTTTCTTCAAATTTTTCATACAATTGAAGAACTCCTTAATACTGAGTCTAAATTATACTCAAATTTTTAAGAAGTTGAAGAATTGCTTGACACAAGTGCTTAAGCCGTCTTTAAAAAACGTATTGAAACCTTTAAAATTTTGTAGAATTTTCTTGCCTAAACTCTTTAACTTGAGGCAATTGTTTGTGACAAAACTACATCACTTACTATAAAACTTAAAGGTCAAATATTCGAGTTGATGACAAAACCCTATGAATTTATTATCTTTTTTCTATAGAATTGAAGAAATATTGCAGTTGATTTTTTAATAGTAGTCGTGCGCGCCCTTGAAGGTATGCAATACAAATTTGTTATCTTTTTCACACACAATGGAGAAGATTTTTTTTTTTTTTTTTTTGACGTTTGATTCTAGAATCACGTTGTTAAGCTTTCGAGTCAATGTTCTTGAAAGAAAAGAATCAAATCATCATTATTTCGTCAAAGAATATCTTAGAAATTGTATTTGCATTATTTAAATTGATCACTCTACTTTGCAGGCAGCAAATTTGGCTAGAAACTCTGCCACCAACGCTTAGAATTACGCTAAAATAATATAGAACTATTGAAAATCCACTACATAAGCAATGCTTGCCTATTTGCTTTAGTATTTTCAAGAAGAAAACAAAATCAAATGCTTCACTAAGTACTTCTCATAATGCCAAAAAAAAAAAAAAAAATGCTCCCTTGAATTTCTTGCTCTTCCATAATTATTTTTCCTTGTTCTTTTGATGACTTGCAATTATGCATGCGCGCATGGATTGATTCGACGTTTTAGCTAACAACTAAGAAAAGGTTTAACTTAATCGTCGGCTAATCTCATAAGATCTTAAGTTTGATCCCTTTTATATACATATTTTTGCGGTCAGAAATTATTCATATCTTTATGTAATTTGTAACTTTGTATTAACAGTAACCCTACACGAACTCAAAAGAATAATTGATCAAAGACCTCCAGCTGCAACCTTGTAGAAAAAAACAAAAAAGGTACTCGTTCTTGCTCTTTGTATTGTGTGAAGATGGTAGAATGAAAGGGGCGTAAACGTAAAGGACCAAATGGAAGCAAATTGATCCCACCCACTCGGTTGAAATCAAATCAAGTGGAAACTAATCTCTATTGTGACAAAAATTCAACAACCCAATTCTCGCAACATATCTAAGATAACATTTTTTTTTAATTAAGCGGTGAGGTATGTTTGAATAAACTTGCGTATATTTTGACTAATTTCCTTTCGGATCTAGTTAAAAGCAGGCTATTCACTGATATTAAAGTATTTACAAGAATTGAATCTCTGACGGCCAACTCTCGCTCTTGGCAGGAGTCAAATTTTTGACCTCGCAAAAGAAGATCAAGAGCCTGATCAATTGAGCAATTAGTTCATAACTAAGATTCTGATTTTACATTTTTATTCATATTTAAGATCAAGTTCAAAGCATTTTAAACCCATAATTAGAATAATTATATTCACAATCCTTGGAGAGCATCCACATGATATTAATCTACTTACATATGTGTGAGCCTGAGGTAGAGATTCAAGTACAACTAATAAAATCATAATTTAACAAGAAAATTATTAAATTTATAATATTGAATTGCAGTGTATCTACAACTCTCTTTCTCTATTTGAGAATGATACTTGTGAGTCTTTAGTTTTAATAATGTCTAAAATTTAAATCCTAACCTAAATAATTTAATAGCCCTGCCAAAACCCAAGAGTTGGGAGGACCACCATAACCTCCACATGCTTGTAATATATCATTACCCCACGTCCTGCTAGGATATTGCTTTGAATGCATCGGCACACTGGCGGGAAAGTTAATGCGAGGGCATATCTGTAATTTCGTGTTATGAATGGTAAAGCCGTAAAGGCAGTGGCCACTACATGTATGACCCGTGTCGTCCCTACACCACCTATTGTTAGAAGTGGATACATTGTGTATTTTTTTTTCCAATTCGACTAATTAAATAATATGGAAAAGTTGCCACTTTTATTATTCCTAAATAAAAGAAAAGTCGATTAATATAAGAATAGGAAGATGTGTTCATTTTTTCCCATTAATACCAAAACTTTATCATTCATAAACTTGAGGTACATAGACAAATGTCTATTGAACCGGATCATGTAAAAAAATAAAATAAAATAAATAAAAAATTTCTCCCAATATGTTTTTGGTCTTTGGCTTTTGTATGGGACAATACTATTTTTTTTTTCCTTCCAATTTAATGCTAGAATTGACTGTAGTTGAGGAAAGCGGAAACGAATTGGGAAATGAATGAGTGAAATGTGGCCTAATAAAATTATGAGAAACGAGAAACACTAGCTAATATAAAGTTAAATAGGAGGTTTACAAAATAATATATTAAAAACTCTTGAAAAAGCAATATAAAGTATTTTAAAAAATTATGATAAAATAAATACTAATGCTACACAATATTTATTAACTTTTATTAAAAGTTTATATATTATTATTAAATAATAAGACTTGAGAGTATGAATGTTAGAATTATTATTATAAAGTTTTAATGTTATTTTCTAAGAGTTTCTGACAAATTTTTTTTAAATTATGTTAGAATTAGGAAATGTCTCAGAATCGTTTCTTAACGTTGTGTTTGGAACTTAGATTTATTGAGGAAAAAAAAAAAGAATAAGGGAATAAAAAAGAATAAAGATGTGAGATTACAAATTCTATGCTCTTGTTTGATTATATTAGAAAAATGAGAAAGAAATGAATAAGTATTTATCAACAATAATGTAAAGGTAAATAAGATAATACAGTTTGTTTACTCATTTTTCTTATTTTCTTTTACCTACTACTTTTTCTTAACAATCAAATAATAAAGGTAATTTTATCTCTCATCCATTTTTCTTTTCTCTTTATAATTCAAGGATTGAAACACAACATTAAGTTTTTTTTAAATTTTATAAAAATTACGTCTTCATTCTAAAAGCGGAATTTTAATAAAGTAAAATTTTCATTTGAAGGGAGCTTACTGATAACTATGAAATTCACATACGTGTGTGTAAACGTTATCTTGGGTTATCTTTTGGGACCTGCCAATGTAGTAATGTACTACCCCCAACTTCTTCAGTGATTCAGATTCTCAGACCATATAATACAAACTTAATTAATTGAACCAAGGTACAAAACAATATTTTATGTGGATATAACAATATAATATTCAAGTTTGGGAATAAACGTATTGAAATTTAACTTTAATTCCAAGATATTTAGATCATATAATACAAATTAACTTCGTTAATTGAACCAAGGTACCAGACAATATTTTATGTTGATATAGCAGTGTACTGTAGTGTTTGTTTTTGGGTTGAAATTTACCTTTAATTCCAAGAGAATCCAGAGTAGTACCTTCTACCAAGCCAAAACCAGTCACGGATTTCCAGAACCGGCCATGGATGATGGACCAGTCTGTTACAATACCCACTTTACAGGAGGACAACAATGCCCTCATCTACCTATTCATGAGAGAATAATAGCCATCACAGTCACGTACATGCCCAGAGTTGGATGAGATATAAAGAAAATGTATGGACTGCATAAGCAGCTTTCTTTCATTTCACTCTGAATTTGTTTTCTTGTTTTTCAAAAGTTTCTCACTCCGATAATCACCTCTCTCTCTCTCTCTCTCACTAGAGTGTTTGTGATCTGAAACCCGTCTTCCTCCTTGCTCTTTCTTGCAAGATTTGAGATGGGTATTTGAAGAAACAGCCATTGGAGATCACTTGTGGTCTTTCTCTGCTAATGGCACTTGGGTTTCCAGCTTCCAATGGTTTTGCTGCGGTGCGTCAAAGATCTGGCATGGAAGTTGACCAGATAAGGCTTGTTGTAGCATTGTTTTTCTCTCTTGTTTCAGTGGTTTGTAGTGTTACAGACTCAAACGACCTTGCAATTCTGAACCAGTTCAGTCAAGGGTTGGAGAACCCAGAGCTCTTAAACTGGCCTCCCGACAGTGATGACCCATGTGGTCCTCCAAGTTGGAAGCATGTCTTCTGTATTGGTAATAGAGTTTCTCAGATTCAAGTCCAGAATATGGGCTTGAAGGGTCCTTTGCCTCATAACTTCAATCAATTGACTAAACTCCACAATATAGGCCTCCAAAAGAACCAATTCAGTGGAATGTTGCCATCTTTTAGTGGGTTGTCCGAATTGCAGTATGCTTATCTGGATTACAACAGTTTTGATTCGATTCCATCGGATTTCTTCGATGGGCTCGCCAATTTGCAGGTTTTGGCATTAGATTTTAACCCCCTTAATGCCACAACTGGTTGGTCACTGCCTTCTCAGTTGCAAGATTCAGCTCAATTGACCACTCTCTCTTTGATGAATTGTAGTTTGGTTGGTCCATTGCCAGAATTTTTGGGTGAAATGTCATCGCTCATTTCACTGAAACTGGCAGTGAATCGAATTTCTGGGAGCATTCCAGCAAGTTTTCGCAACTCGGCCTTGCAGATTCTGTGGTTGAATGGACAGTCCGGTGGAGGGATGAGCGGTCCGATTGACGTAGTTGCATCAATGGTGTCACTCACTAGTCTATGGCTTCATGGCAACAAATTTTCAGGTAAAATTCCCGTGAACATTGATGACTTACCTTCTTTGAAGGATTTCAATGTCAATAGCAATGATCTTGTTGGCTTATTACCTGATAGCTTGGCAGATATGCAATTAGACAATTTAGATTTGAACAATAATCAGTTTATGGGTCCTGTTCCAAAGTTCAAAGCTGTTAATTACTCTTACAGTTCAAACAAATTTTGTCAAGCTGAAGTGGGATTTCCTTGTGCCCTGGAAGTTATGGCACTGTTAGAATTTCTTGATGGGGTGAATTACCCGGAAAAACTTGTTTCTTCCTGGTCTGGTAATGACCCTTGTGAACAATGGTTGGGAGTGAATTGTGATAGCCAGAAGGTTTCTATCATAAACTTGGCTGACAACAATCTTACTGGTACCTTGAGTCCTTCAATTGCAAACCTAGATTCCCTTACTCAAATCAAACTTGCATCTAATCATCTTACTGGTCCAATTCCGACAAACTGGACTAGCTTGAAATCTTTGACCCTGTTGGATGTAAGTGGCAACAACCTTTCTGCTCCATTGCCAAATTTCAATGGCTCTGTCAAACTTGTCTTAAATGGCAATCCTTTACTAAATTCTAGTCAGTCTGAACCAACCCCTTCACCAGTAAGTGAGCCACCATCTGAAAGTTCGCAATCCCCTCCTGATCGCCCATCTTCACCAACCATAGGGACAACTACTAAAAAGTCTAAATTAGTTCTGATTGTGGCCCCCGTTGCGAGTTTTGCAGCCTTGGTCTTGTTTGTTGTTCCTTTATTTAGTTATTGTTGTAAGAAGAGAAAGGACTCCTTCCGAGCCCCATCTTCTCTTGTGATTCACCCCCGAGACCCCTCTGATTCAGAAAATATTGTTAAGATTGTGCTTGCGAATAACACTAATGGAAGTGTTTCAACACTAACGGGAAGTGGTTCTGGGAGCAGAAACAGTAGTGGAATGGGCGAGTCTCATTTCATTGAGGATGGAAACTTGGTCATATCAGTTCAAGTTCTTCGGAATGTGACCAAGAACTTTTCCCCAGAAAATGAGCTTGGCCGCGGTGGTTTTGGAGTAGTTTATAAGGGAGAGTTGGAAGATGGAACAAAAATAGCAGTGAAAAGAATGGAAGCTTGTGTGATTGGCAGCAAAGTTTTGGATGAATTTCAGGCTGAAATTGCTGTTCTTTCAAAGGTTCGCCACCGTCATTTGGTATCTCTTCTTGGGTATTCCATTGAAGGCAAGGAGAGAATTTTAGTTTACGAGTATATGCCTCAAGGAGCTCTCAGCAAGCATCTTTTCCACTGGAAGGACTTGAAATTAGATCCTCTATCTTGGAAGAGGAGGCTAAATATTGCCTTGAATGTGGCTAGAGGGATGGAGTATCTTCATAGTCTGGCTCATCAGAGCTTCATACATAGAGATCTTAAATCTTCAAATATCTTACTTGGTGATGATTTTAGAGCGAAAGTTTCAGATTTTGGATTAGTGAAACTCGCTCCTGATGGAGAGAAGTCTGTTGTAACCAGGCTTGCTGGGACTTTTGGATACCTAGCACCAGAATATGCTGGTAAGCTCTCTATCTTGCATTCTTGCTTGTACATTGCTTTCAAATTCGATGTAGTAGTGGTTATTCCTTTCTGAAAACCTGAATGCTTAGTTATTAATATCTACAAAAAAAACCCCCCAGTCAGTTACTGGTTAGAATTGCCTTAACCTCACTGATGGAATTTTGTTTCAATTTTGACCTAGAGCAGCTTTTGAGGCCTGACCCAAAGTTTAAAGTCCTGAACAGGCCTTCGCTAAGAAGTCGCTAAATGAATCAGTGAGCATTGCTGTTAGGCCTGTTTGGATACCTTTTGAATTTGAGTGGCCCTCATTTCAATTTTTTCATTGCATTTCAATGTGGAAAATCATCATTTTGAATTGAGTAATTCAAGATTCACCGGATTTCTTCAAATAAGATCATTTTTTATATTTTTGAGCAACTGGCTTGTCCCAATCGTAAGGGCCTTGTACAATCAAGCTCATGGTTGAGGGTTTCAAATCCCAGCAGCCCCCTCCCCCTAATAAAACAAACTCCTACCTTAAAAAAAAAAAAAAAAAGATCATTTTCATATTTCATTGAAATGGAAAAAAATTCAATTTTAACATCCATTTCAAAAATAACTGTCATTTGCCAAATGGCTCCGTTGATAAATTTGACATTGAAATAGTAATCAGAAGTGAATGGGTCCGTTCAAATTCCAGAGATGTTTGAGATGTGTTTATTTTTCATTTTGGAAACCAATAGTATAAAATCATGCCGACTCTATCTGTGACATGCCAATTGGTCCAGTTTCAGGTAAAATTACGACCAAAGCTGATGTCTTCAGTTTTGGTGTTGTGTTAATGGAGCTATTAACTGGGCTGATGGCACTTGATGAGGACAGACCTGAGGAAAGCCAGTACCTTGCGGCGTGGTTCAGGCAAATCAAATCAAGCAAAGAGAAGCTTATGGCTGCCATTGACCCATCCCTTGATGTAAAAGAAGAAACATTTGAGAACATCTCCATCATTGCGGAACTTGCTGGACATTGCACTGCGAGGGATCCAAGCCAACGTCCTGATATGGGCCATGCAGTGAAAGTCCTGGCCCCTCTTGTAGAGAAATGGAAACCTTTGGACGATACTACGGAGGTGTATTGTGGCATTGATTACAGTCTTCCCCTAAACCAAATGGTGAAGGGCTGGCAAGAAGCCGAAGGAAAGGAAGTCAGTTATATGGACCTTGAGGACAGCAAGGGTAGCATACCATCAAGGCCTACTGGATTTGCAGAGTCTTTTAATTCAGGTGATGGTAGATAAGAAGGGATACTCTACTGCTTTCTGTGTGATGCTTATTTGGTAGATGTAGATAGCATGTTTCTATTTTTTTTTTTTTATATTTGAAAATTGATGGTGTTGGCATATCCTAGTGTTGTTGGCTATAGCGGATGGTGATGGAGATTTAAAATTGTTTGCAAATGATCACTTGCGTAGACTCTAAAGTTTCATCCGCGATATGTAGATGGAGAACAACAATGAATGAGAATCGGTGATGAGTTGTGTATTTTTTTGTCTTCCTGTAAATTCTGTATCTGCTAGTTTTGATGAATATGTAGGTATTTTTTGACTATATAAATCTGTATTCTGTCATGATGTAGGAATGCAACCAATATCAGTTCTTTGCAGTGTAAATATTGTAGTCCCTTTAGGATGATCCTAATATCCCATCCATCATTCTCACCTCCTGCTTCTCATTAAAGACCAGCTACCACCCATTTTTGCCTTGTGTGCAGAGCTAGGATTTGTTTGTATTTGTAAGTAGTTGTATCTGATTAGGGTGTCCCAACACATTGTCTGCTAACATGTCTGTGTGTGAGCTTATACATTTTTAGGCTAAGACAGAACCCTTATGGACCCAGTGTTTTAGGGAGCATGTTTGAACTTTTGGCATTTTGGCAAGCCTCATAAAATTTGTTAGTGGAGCCATACCCTTAAATACTTTCCTGGGTTGTGATTAATTGTCTCCTGGATGAATTTTCTGGCTCCACCACTGGGCATGTAGAGCTGGTGAAACCTTATGGTGGTTTGGCAGAGTTACATTTTTGCTGCTCGATATCTAAGCCTGATTTTGAACTTCAACCACAGCTCTACTGGAAACAAAACACACACATACAGAGATCTAGCTTGAGTGTCCATAAACACTGCCAATTACCTTAGGATTGATTCTGTTAGATTCAAGAAATCAGGATGCATCTACCATTTCTGTGGTTAAGTGATCAATACATATCCTATTTAAGGCAGATTGACAGGTATAGATACCCTCTAACTACGGAGAAGTCGGCAAGAAGCAGGATCTCCATGGATGAGTCATCCATGTTAGAAGCAAATTTTTGGTCCCATGCCAGAACGAAGGTAAATATTAGGATCTCCATGGATCATCATTGTACAGTAAGTTCTAAAGCTAGCCAAGCTGTTCAAGTTCAACTCTATTTGGTTTGCTAAAAGCTCGTTTGAAATTGGATCGTTATGTAAATAAATCAATATGTTGTACGTTTTATAAATAATTTTCTGTACTTAGCTCAATAACATAAAACAAAATAAAAAAGTTCAAGCTACTCTATCTCAACTCATAATTAGCTTGATTAAAACTCGTTGATGATTCACTTGAAATATAAAACATGTCAAACTTAAATGTATTTTTAAAGCACGTTCAGTTATCTTATCAAGTTTGAACTACCAGCTACTTTACTTGACTTGACTCGTTCGATACCGTGTGTTACAAAATTGTGAAAAAGAAGTGCACATTTGTATCACATGATTCTGGTTGAACTATCATTTCTATTAGAACTTAAATGTGGGTAGATATCAGTTGTTGTAGTCCTTCCACAACTCCTTTGTGTTGCTTCCATAAGAACCGAGCGAACTTCATTTTTTTTAATCCAACACTCACCGGCCAAAAGGGCCGGGGAGTAGACCATTTTAGCAATAAGGTCACTCTTTTACGGAACTTTTAAAAGAGAAAGAGAAAGAAACTGATGGGAAGTGAGAGAAAATTTGTAAGGAAAGTTGTTTATGTTATTGTTTGGTTATGTGAAAAATTTGAACAAAAAAGAAAGGAAATCACTTTTCTTTATTTGAAATCAAAGGAAATAAGAAAGGAAACAATAGTATAACTACTGAGAAGGAAAATGAAAGAAAAATTTATATAATATGATTTTATACTTGTCCTATCCTCAAAAATTCTTTTGGATATATACATTTATGTATATATAAAAAAATTGATAGTCGTGCAAGAAACGCCAACTCTTTATCTTTGTTTTTCCTTCCGTTCGTACGTGTATATCTCTGTTCATATATCTCTGTTTTTCCTTCCTTCTGTTTTTATTTTGCAATCTATTGGGTAGCCCTACTGAACCCTTTTTTTTTGCAATCTATCCTTAACATTGGGCTAGCCCATACATCCACTGCACGAGTGGAAAACTTAAGTATCCCATGCACGTAGGCCCGTTTGGTTTCGGCCTAACTCTTTTTTTTAACTTATAATTAAAAAAAAGTCAATTTTTTTAACTTTTTAACTTTTTACTTTTTACTTTTTTTTGTTTATCTTTAGCTTATAAAAGCCAAAAAAAAAAAAATCTAAATTTTGTGCTTATAAATCAAAAAAGCTAAATAAAAAAAGTAAAAAAAATTGTACCAAACGAGCCTTCGGGATCTGTTTGTTTCACCGAAGAATATTGAAAAACAAATATATTTCAGGAAAAGTTATCTCACATCATAAGAAAAATTAAAAATTAACATCCGAGATTTATCACAACAACTATTTTCCGTGAGTGGGAGAATGAAAGAATTTAGGTTAATTTTCAACAATAAGAGTTCAATCCATCTTAATCTCTCCTTCTCTCTATCAATGTCTTAATTTCCTATGATTCTACTTCATAAACAAGAATTCTAATTTCTTATAATCTCTCCCTCTCTCTAAGTGTCTGAATCATGCATGCAATTTTTATCAAAGATTATTTTACTTTTATATTTTGTCCAAATAACAATTAGTGTTAAAAAATAATTTATATACAAAAAGTTTATAGTTTATACCAAACAAATGGAAAATCAGGAAAAATAAATATTATTAATGTGAAATGTTTTCCAAGGAAAAATTTTCCTCTAAGAATTTATTTTCCGTAAAACAAGTGAAGCATTATCCTTAATTTTTAACTTGCTCCATTTGTTTACGGGAAAAATAAATTCTTAAAAGAAAATTTTTTCTTGAAAAATATTTGGCAGTAAACAATCAGTTTTCCTTTTATTTCTCATTTGTTTGGTATAAACTACAAAATTTTTGTAGAGAAATTAGTTTAGCCATAGTTGTTATTTAGATAACATATAGTGATTCAAATATTAAGAGAGATGGAGAGATGATAGAAAATTATAACTCTTTTTTATGAAGTAGAATTATAGGAAATTAGGTTATCGATAGAGATAGGGAGAGATTGAGAGAAATTTTGACCTTTCATTTTTTAAGATTTTATCCAATCCTTCAATTATCCCACCTACGAAAACAACTTCCGAGATAAAATCTAGAATGTTATTTTCCAACATTTTCTTTATATTTGGAATATCTTTTTCTAGAATTTAAGAATTTTCAAAGAAACAAACAACCGAAAATTCTTAATTTCCTAAAAAAAAAAATTTCAATATTCTCAAGTGAAATAAATAGAGACAAAAAAAAAAATACCTTGACCTTCCAAAATTCAAAAAATTTTTTTTTTTTATCTTTGCCTCTCCTTGAACAAAATTTTTGGTTCCATTCCTGCATGAAATTGGGCACTCCTAAATAAAAATGTGTAATGGTCACATGTTTGCAATTATATATATATATATATAAAAGTTGCGTTTGTCCTTATATTTTACCTCTCTCCTAAATGTTTAGATAATTTCAAAATGCCACGTTATAGAGGCAATGTATTAGACAACTATTGAATTTATTCTTTTATTCAATTCACTGTATTAATTTTGTAAGACATATGTATATATATATATATATATCAGGTTAGATTAGTTTTGCAAGATAGATAAGATACATATATATAATATCAGATTGTCAAGACTCTTTATGAACTTAATATCTAAAAAAAAGTGATTATAATTAAATAAAATACTATACATATATATATATATATATATCAATATCTATTTATATTTTAGAGATACAATACGATTGTATAATTAATTATTGAGAATTTTATATTAACTATTTATGATTTGAATAACTTTTGCTCCCGTGTATTGCACGAGTTGACACCGAATTAAAATAATTTCTTAGTGCCTATGCATATTATCTCTGTTATAATTTGCATATATTACCCATTTTCAATCGTTCATGAATTTTTGATTTGGTTATGTCGTGATTTTGTGTATTTATGATAAAAAAAATTTTGAATAAATATTTAAGAAAATTTAGGTTTTTTGGATATTTTATTTTATATTTTTGATAGCTATTTTTATTTATTTATATACTCATAGTTTTTATATATTTATGGCATAATATGATGTCACAATTTGATTTCATATGACCCAACTATGGGTGCACAAAACACTCGAAAAACTGAGAACCGAAACAATTGGACATACTTGGGTTGGTTTGATTTAATTATGGGTTAAAACTTAAAATTAGCTAAACCAATAGGTTCGGCTTGGTTTTTGGATTAGCAGTTTTTTATAACCAACCGAACCCATATTGTAACAAAGTGGAATCGAACTGGGACTCAATAATACATGTTAGCGACAATTACATTTTACCCCATTATAGTTTGAGTCAAAATTAGAGAACCTTTTATAATCTAAAAGTAAATATATGACCCTCATATGGTTTGTACTTATCTGCAAAATGGTGGAACCGTTAAATTTAACTAAAATTTTGTCATAAAGATATTTTTATTATTTTATCTCTCCAAATTAAAACATCAAAAGAATAATTTGACTCTTTTATGCCAAAATAAAAAGTTATTTTTTGAGAATTTTTTTTTATTATTTCACCAAATTGCCTTTTTAATATTCTAATTTGAATGTATAAAATGACAAAAATACTCCTACAACAGAATTTTCATTAAATCTAACAAGTTATATACACATTAGGGCACTATTTGTCTGCTTGTTTTTTTTTTCTTTCCCCTTTTTCGGTTTTGCATTACTCGGCGGCTACGCCTCTGCTACTGAAAATACAGAACCGTTATTTTCTTTCTCTTAGAGTCTCTATCTTCTTGGTTTTTTTTTTTGGATTGCTCTTTTTAAGGTTTTAAATGCCATAGTGCAATGAACACCGACTAATTTCCATGAGAATGGCTTTATTTGGTCTTTATTCCAGAATTGGGGGCTGTTTAAACTTAATTTAGGAACCCGCATGCAGCGCTTTTTCAAAAAGCGTTTTTAATGAAAACGATAATCGAAAAAGCATTTCTTTGTATTTATACCGCCATATTGCTCGCCAACAAAAAACGCTAATTCAAAAAGCGCGTTATTAGGTTTATATTTCAATCAATGTTCCCTCGCCTTTTTTCATTTTTCATTCGCGCAGCTAGCTCTCTCTGGCGTCGTCTCTGTCTGAATTTTCTCTCTCAATCTCGCAGAGCTCTCTTGTGGTTCGGGTTCGCCGTTTACAACTTCACCATTCACACCTCTCCCTTAGAAGCTAGGGATTTGTTTGAATATACATTCACAAGGTAATAAACACTCTCTCTGTCTCTCTCTCTCTTTCTTTTTATGTTTCCATTGTTATGTAAGTTTATATATGTATATACGAGCACAAATAATGTCTTCTTTTATGTGTATGTATACTTAAGTGTATATATATATGTTTTTTTAAATCAATGCAAAGCATGACATATATATACATATGTTTTATTTATTTTTTTGGTTTTTTTCTTTTTCTTGTATTAAACAGCTAGTTGTGGTGTTTATTGTAATTATTTTATTTTCTAGGTAGAAAATTCAGTATCTATTAAAACTAGAAATGTGTAGATAATTATTTAAATAATATGTAAATAATTTAAAAATAGTAAAAATTAAAAATATGTTAATTTAAAAATAGTAAATTTTTTTTACAAATTTGACAAAAAATTATTTTAACAATTATTTAAACAATTCATAATTTAATTTAAAGAATATGGTTTTAACAATTTGTACAAAGTAGTAAATAATTTAAAATTAATTTTGCAAGTTTATAACATATATATAAATTATTTAAAGAATATATTAAAAATATGTTCAAGAATATGATTTTAACAATTCGTAAAATGTAGTAAATAATTTAAAATTAGTTTTGCAAGTTTATAACATACTAGTGTGAGCGCGGCGTGCGCCACCTAGTGCCCGGCACGCCACCTAGTGCCCAATACAAAGTGATTTGAACTTTCAATTTAATTTTATTTGTTGTTTGATCGTTTGATTATTATGTTATTTACAAGTCTTAAAATCTAAACCTAATTAAAAAATACAATTAAGAAATTCATAACTGAAGGAGCTGAAAACATATCAAGAAATTCATAACTGAGACAACAAAGAGTCCAACTTTTGAAAGATGTCCAGAAGCCATTACTGGTTACAATTCGAGGGAGCTGAAGCAATAAATCAATCATCAAAGGAAAATTACAATTTTGAGTAGGATGGAAAACACTATATTCAAAACCACCAATAATAAAAATACACAAAGAAATCACAAGGTATGTAATCAAAACCACTAATTAAAATTTTGAGTAGGATGGAGAGCAATATATTCAAAACCACTAATATTCACATGGCATGTAATCAGAAATACGCTACTAATAAGCTTCGAGTGATATAAGATCCAAGAACAAAGCAACTATAGAAAACATAACAAATACTCGGAGCACTCAAACACAAAAAAGAAATTAGAACATTTCAATAACAAAAATGCTATAGAATAAATTTTTGATTTCGTGCTGAAGCAGCCATAAAGAAGATTAGGACATTTATTTTTATTCTTTTTCCAACCCACTGTTCACACAAAAAATACTATCAAATATCTAAATGACTAAACACATTTTACAAAAGTAGATCCCATTGAACAAAATTTGGTAAGAATAATACTAAGCAGTGGAAATCGAAGCAAAAAAAAATTGAAAAAATTGAAAATCTAAAATATTGAAAAATGAAGAATACGAGAACACACAATGAAAATTTAGTTGAGAAGATAAGCTATTTCATTGGTGAAGCTCTATCCATATAATTACTGTCAATATTCACATCTACAAAGCACTTGAACTAAAAAAAAATAAAAACGCAAAAAAAAAAAAAAACAAAACATTTGAATAAAAAAATCCGATAAAATAATTTTTTGATTTCGTATACAAGGTTCCTGAAGCAACCATAAATAAGATCGAGACATATATTTTAATGCTTTTTCAATCTTATTGTTCACACAAAAAATAATATCAACCATCTAAACTACTATACACATACACATTTTACAAGATGAAACATATTTTAAAATTTTGCTTGAATGCTAAAATAGGAAAATAGCAATAGTAGCTTGAAATTAAGGCAACAAACTTGAAATCATAATATCCAATAAACTGGTGTCTTGGACATAGATTGTTTTGGCCTTCATAAATGCATTAATCTTAGAATGTCGTCTAAAGCTCTACTTGAACCAACAATTTTAGCTTTTTTTCCCATTTTTAAATACTAAAAGAGGTCAGATGATCAACTTTATTTTCTCCCATTTTCCTTGGTTTAAAATGTTATTAAAGCTTTTAATAACATGGAAGCTCAAAGTCAAAATCCAGGATAAGATATACCAACTTCTAATCTAGGCAAATCATATGGTGAGTTTATTCTATCCTAAAAGCTTTTACGTCTTTCGCTCTTTTATTCCTTGAAATAGTTGCATATGTTGATAGAAATAATAAGAGAATATTGCGAAAAGAAAAAAATATACGAGAAATGCCCATGATGAAAATTTATAGGTTGGGTGGAGAACTGGAAACCTTCAAGTACCTTAGCTAAGATAGAAGGATAATCAAATGAGCTGACAAGATTTTTTTTCATTCTTTTCTTTTGAATTTGTTTGTGCCTCTGAAAATCTTGTGTGGTTAGGACTTTGAGTGCACATCATTTAGACGAAATATAGCATTTCAACTAATACAACCTTTAAGTTCCACTCCGCTAACAAAAGTTGTAATGTAAGTTTTTATTCTAAAAACATTCCCAAAGATATGCATGAAAAATGAGTTCAAGACTCCTTCCATCATATATAGGATAGTTTTAAATTTTCAATTGATTCCCACAAGTTCTTACAAACCAGCTTCGCTACCAAACTCCTTAATAGATTGAAAAATTCAAAACTTCCAACCAAAGATTATATTTTACTGTGCAACTTCCTAAACTACAATCGTATGAGATGCTAAGAGAAAACTGTCGCTAGTTTTCTGAACTACAGGATTTTCCCATTTTATATGTTCCTTTAGCAGATTGCTAGTACTACGTACTGTGGTGAAACTTTTAACCTCCAGTAACGTTTTGAAGATTCGTTTATTTAATCTTTTGCAACTGATTTAGGATACCACAAGGGAATATATTCCAAACGCTGCTTAAGCCAAACTCATTCATTGCTTAACCTTCTTTTATTGGTCACTTCTTTCCAGTATACTCATCATTTCCATTCATAGTCAGTGGAAACCCCCAAATTGAGAGTTGGCTTGCATGTAACGAAAATTTGAATACCAAAGAAGTCATTATGCTCTTCAAAAATATTGTAATACAATAAAGTAATTAGATTAATAACATCCACGAAAAATTACACAGAATGCTTATCTCTAAAATGAACACGTTATGATTATCAAGATAAGCCACTTCTCTTTTAATATTAGGAGCCATTTCAAGAGTTTCAGGTATAATTTCCTTTTGCAAATATTGCCAATTGATAAAATTTGACATCTTACACTCTTTGTTTCCACCAAAAATATCTAAAAGAGAAAAAAAAAACCAAACTTGAAACATTAGACTGGCTTTTAAAAAAAAAACTTCAGAAAAATACATAACACTATTGTAAACATAAAAGTTCAGAGCTGAAACATGTGCGAGGTTTAGCTTGTAGTAAGTTTATCCATATAAGCCTTCAAAAACAGCAAAAGTTTAAGTGTTTGGAAATTGATTCATAGAGAGGAAATTTATGATTAAGCATCACTTGCTAAATGTCATTAGTAGAGGTGGATTCCTGAAACAGACGTTTTTTTAATTTTGGTCCAGTGTCTGATAGTTCTAAAATTGTTGATGGTAGAGATGATGAATTGGCAGTGCTTTCGTTGCTGCTGTTGATTGAATTGATGACAGATTGAAGCTTTGATATTCCACGAAATTGATACAGACCAAAATGTATATATCCTCAAAGAATGATGACAAAGTTATACAAAATTTGCAAGGAACTTCAATGCACTATAAACAAGAAAAAGTAGGAGTGTTGTATAATACAGAGTCTTCTTGAAACCATGAGAAGTGAATCAGTTATTGTAATCCCCACCTAGCATTTATTTTGCCATTTGTCTTCATGTACATATTTATTGATTAGTAAAAGAAGAAATGGGTTATATTATAGCTTGGTTTGTCAGCTTTGTTCTCATCCAAAGTCACCAAGAGTTCAATGACAAAAAAGAAGGTAGATGAATTAAATAGCCAAAAGACCACCACAGCAGATATATTTGAAGAACAATGGATTAAATGAAAGTATGTCTAACCTCTTAGCCACCCACATCTCCATAAGCTTTGACTCCTCAGTGAATTCCATGCCACAACATGCCAAGCCTTTTGAATATAGTATCAGGAAACTTTGTTTAAAAATTCTTAGTTTTAGCAAAACAAATGCGATGTAACATCATCATTACGTTAATTTCTCAGATCAACTATTTAATCCAATTGTTTCATCATAATAAGCATTTTTAGTAACAAAATAACTATTCAGACACCAAAGTTTCCTAATACATTTTTAGTATCAAATGAATTAGAGATTTGAAGTTTATTTTGACATCGAATGGTTATTTTGATTCAATAAGCTTTTCACTTTAACCACCCTCTTCTAAGAAGAAAACACATGGATGGAAGAAAAAAGTGAGAGAAAAATGTTTTACATCACCTGTCCAAGAGAAAGTATGACCATTCCAAAAGACACGTGTCTGTATAACATCTAATTCTCCATCTTTTGCCCCTTTTTTTTTTAATAATATTTGGCCACATCTGCAAGCAACGAAAAAAATAAATCAAAACTCAAAATCTAATGCATTGTTTATGTAAAATGCATTTGTATTGATACCTCAAGTGCTTCTTGGATAGTGACGGGACCCAGAAATAAGCATCCTTCTCCATACACTAATGGTGGGGGTTTTGTCTTCATAAGACACAAGTTGTAATCGAAGAACCAACTGGCACAAATAAGGTTACAAAGAGCAACAAGTTAATTTTTTCACATGTTACCTAGAGAACCCGTGACCTTTTCTCTTGCAAGTCCTAAAAGCAATAGGCCCATTTATTTTTATTTTTCTTTGTACAATAATGAAAGGCAGCCATAGCAGCACACACACACACACACTTACACAGAGTGAATAACAACTCTATCATGTCTGATTTAAGCAAATTGGGCTAGTATTGTCTTTCTAAGTAATGGTAATAGTAACAACTTAACAACACTCCTTTTACCTTCCAGTCTATACAAAGTTTGAAGTTGTCGCCAAACTTAAAAATTAGCCCTTCACTTTATAAGACTAGGCAACTTTATTCAGGTGAACTGGCTAGTGCATGAGATCAATTAAGATAATAGTGATAGTCATTGTGATGATTTGAATTTTTAAATTTCTATTATAAACCTCATATTTTCCATTGATTATTAAATAATGAAGAGCTTAAAATCTGCAGTCTTACCATTATGTAAAAACAAATTGTGGTTAACATGTGGGGGAATCACCATTTGAGTGTTTTATGTACATGTAGATAGTCACTGACATCAAGCAATAACATTTTTGTCCCATGATTCCACAATCTACTGAATGGTAGGTACTCACAAGTCACACCTGCACGTGCACCATACAAGATGTATTTATTATGCATAACATATAGGTAGATAAGTTTCCTACATTGTCGTGATCATAAAGATAACAAAGTACCACCTTGCGCAATTTTAAAAATTCCCAATAAATCCACCATATGCCAATATAAAGCTAGGAAGCCCACTATATACGATATGATGCCTCACCACAGTGCACCACAAGTTGTCATGATATGAAGTATTCAACCATTTAGTATTCAATAATATTCCAACTTTTAGTATTTTTCCTAAAAATTATGTAAAAGCATTTTCAAATTGCATGGTTGAGTTTCATGAAACCAGATTATCTTCTATATGATAGTTTTAACAAAACATGATCTATCAAATACTCCCAAAGTATGTCTCATTGTCAACACGAAGTAGTGGTCTTTGAGTATCTAAAGATGATGAACATTGGCTTTCAATGAGATTTGAATGTTTAAAGATTACATGGCTTATAATTACAATGGGGAAAAATAAGGAAGAAAATGATGAAGAAGAATAATACTATTATATTTATTACTGCAAGATCATAACTCTATCCAATTGCTCTTGTCTTGAATAATGACAGTAGACCCTGCTTCCCATGTGCTTTTCTCCAAGCTACACATACCCCTAAAACCCAAGTGGTGCTTAATATAGTATTTTAGTACTTCTAGGTTCTGGAGCAATACTTTAATCAAGTGCATATCATTTGCAAAACAGTTGGGTTGCAAACTTGATACAATGTGAAAAATTGGTCAAATAGGGTCATCTGAAAGCGTGCAAGTCATTCTATAATTTTTTAGTAGAACAATTATATAAATCACAAAAAAAAAGGATGCAATATATCAAAGATTATACAAATATAACTTGAGTCTTATATTTTAAAACCGTGTGGTGGTAGATAAGAGGTGTTTGTTTCCGCCAACAAAAAGTTGGAGGAGTGGGAAGCTAACTGATATGCCATGAGGCTAGCTTCAAGTATACTCCAGCCATTGCACCTCTAAAAAGCTCTATTTTTTTTTTTTTTAAAATGCTCTTTCTAAAAAAATTACACATCTTTGATAATGAGCTTCAGCCATAAAATCTGTACCAATAGGTAACATTCCACTGCCATTGTAAAGTCCTCTCATCTCAATTATTTTACTTGAAACTGTCCCAAGAAGACTGACATGTCAAAGTGCAAAAAGTATGAACAATAAATAATTAAAAAAAAAGTCCTCATCAGTATTTACTCAATTCATTTATTTTCAATTGGAACCACACCTATTCAATACTTTCAGATTAAAAAATAGAAGAAACAATAAACAAATCACTCTCTCTTACCCCATACAAAAAATACAAAATTTCCATCAAATTCATTTACTCTCCTTCTTTGCTTGTTTGAATTTCAAAGATAGCTACGTGCTTACGTTCAGCTCTCTCTTAAATCATTATCTTTGTTCAATCAACCAATTTTTCTTTTTTGTTTTTCATTTTTTTGAAGTTTAAGAAGTTATATATAAAAATTACAAAACAAAGCAACAATAAAGCTTCGATTTCAAAAATAGCAATGATATATAGAGCATAATAGTATTAACACAAAAAAACATGATAACAAACTTTGAAGCATTATAAATGCTACTGCCTGGAAAGTAGTAGCCACTGCACAATAACATAAAACAACAATTTAATAACAAAATGGAAGGCACATGGGTTCTAACCAAAGGAGAAACAAAGAAAGAATCATAAATCCAAACAATCAAAGTGGATGCATGGGAACGATAAAAGAAAATAACTTCTCAATTGTTGGGAAAATGCCAATTATTTAAACTAAAATTAACAAATGGGTTGACTGCAACTCACAAATGGCATTAAAAAATTAACTTGGCAAAAACAGGGGTAAGAATTTAGCATTTCCTCAAGGATAAACCTAACTCCGTTAAAGAAGCACCACTTACTTTTTATTTTCTCCTCTTGTATCATGAACTTTTGACATTATCAGAATAAGCTCTAAGTGAAAGGGTAAGTAATCAATGCCTGCATCAACATCATTAGTTCCATAAGGACTTTGTGGTAAAAATTACATGGTAAATGGTAAACCTCAACCTTACAATTTGTATAAAATTTTCAGTAAGCATTTAAAGAATTTTGGAGCTGATGTATAAAGTGCTTAAGCTTAGCCAAACCTCTCACCAAAAAAACACACACACAAAAAAAAAAAAAAGAACAAATGGACATTGATAGAAGATTTACAAAAATTTTAACACTACAACCTACAAGTCAAACTAATACACATCTTCTTCACTAATTTTCCAGAGTTTAAAGTCAATTTATGGTTCAAATAAATTTCAGAAATAAAAATCGAAAGCAAGTTGGGAATCATCTTTTATACCAAGTTTTAATGTGGTATGGCAAACTTATGAGGCATTGTTGAAATTTCGAAATTGTCTACTTTTATACTGTGAATTAAGCATGTCAAGCATGTAATAAAGTGATTTTCGAATGATCTATAACTAAGTTGACAAAAAATAAATATAATTTCTATGAAAAGCACATTTCCCGTGAAAGCAAATAAACTAATGAAGCATGTAACAATTATGATCCCAATGAACAAAGCACTGAATCTTCTATAACTTGAAAAGATTTCCAATAACATTCATTTTCTCTACAGTAGAACTTATCAATTAAATAAACAACTCATGCTATCAATATGGCCCCATAAAAAATACTCAACTTAATCGTAGTCATGAAGTTTCGTAGGCAAAACCTTTAAAAACCAATTTATGTAACATGGGTCCGGCACGAATTTGAAGAATGACTAATAACTCCACTCGTGCCAAAGAGCTATCAACAATATAACCTAATAATGATCACCGTTAAAAAATTGACCACAGAAGAACCAAATTTTAAGATATGACCACATGGAAATGCACATAAACCATATTAGAGAGAAGAAAAAAGAGAGAAACCCTAAGATTAATAAAGGCACATGCAAACCTAAGTTCCAGAAGCATCAAAAGATCTCCTTCCAATAAGTAAAGCGAAAACACAGAAACCCTACAAAAAAAAAATTGACACAATTAAGTTATTCCCTTTGAACTAAAAAAATTTCCTAGCTAGCCTATTTAGTTATATCGAAAACCATACCTTCAATTGAAATTTTGAGATATCCCTTTAGATTCAAGATTATATTACATAGTTTTGTTCCATCTGGACCATATTTGCCTGGCTGTACAAGAAACAACATCACAATCTTGCTTCAATTTATCAAACAATTGAAAAAACAAACACAAAAAAAGTGGGTAATCAAGCATGAGTTAGCAAACCAGTGGTACGTTGCTGGAAAAACTCAGTTACTGAGAGAAAACACGTTGGCGAGGAGAGAATGTGGAAAAAGAGCAAAATAGATAAGGAACTCTGATGAGGGAGAATTGAGAAGAGAGACCGATGAAGGGAGGAGAGAGAGAGAAGAGCCACACCTTGGTTAGAGACTGCAGTACGTAGGAGCTGGTAAAGCTAGAAATCTGAATTGAAGATAAGAAGATAAGAAATGGTGGTTTCTTATTGGAAGAAAATCTACACGTGTCCATTATACGAAAAACTCATCAAAAGGTTAAAAGACAAAATAATCCAAAGACAATAACAATTAAATCGATAATGAAAGGGCAAACTGGATCATTCACATAGGACGAATGAACAGTGTCCATTGCATTCATGAATAGTAGGATGTATAATTATTTAAAGAATATGTTAAAAAATGTAAATAATTTAAAAATAGTACAATTTCTTTACAAATTTAACATAAAATTATTTTAACAATTATTTAAAGAATTCATAAATAAATTAAAAAATTCATAATTTATTTTAACAATGATTTGAAAAATTCGTAAAAAATAGTAAATAATTTAAAATTAGTTTTGCAAGTTTATAACATATATATAAATTACATATAGTAATTTTGTATTTATATCAAAATAAATTTACTATATTATATAAGTAAATAATATTTAGGATAAACTGTTAAATGTGTATTAAAATTATTTAGTTGTAAAATAATTGGATCGTTATTCAAGGAGACCCCAATAATACATGGAGACCACAATAAGCTCACAAAGATGCACCTTACACAAATTAATACTATCACAACCAAGTCTAATCTTCTTTCTTTCGATAAGCATCTTTACATAAGTTTTAAAATATTTAATTTAATTAGTTTGTATATTTATAACATCTTTGTTAGTTGTGTTTGGTAGGTAGAGCCAAGTAATGATGACAATAGCTATGTTTTATTGAGGGAGAAAGATAATACGAGATCATGGAGAAAGATAATACGAGATCATCGAGAAAGTATATCCTATGATATAGATGTCAATGCGTGTTATGATGTTGAAATGGGAACCTCAGTTGCTGTGTTACGTGATATGATTAAGCAAATGATAGCTAAGTACCAAAAACATGTGACTATAAAGTTCATATGTAGATACCCGCACCGACGAAATGGAGATGTCATGGTATATAAGAAGTTACTAATCAATGACGAGAGGACATTGCAAAATGTGTTGAATATTCTTTCGAGATATCCTGACCACCAATGTGTTAAAATATATGTTGTAAAGGAGGAGGGTAGCACAATGAACACTAGTGCAAGTCGTGCAGATGTGAGTTGGGCAGATGTACAAACCTACGATAAACTATTGTCAAGGAGGGGAGATGTATCGGCATTGGGGTTTTTTACTCAAATGGTTTCACTTGGGCAGAGTAGCTAAAGCACAATAGTTGAGGAATCGCCAGGGCAATAAGTGTCTAGCCTCTTCAACCCAAATAAATATTTCTTGCAGAGCCTTAGTAATTTTGAACAGTTTCATGACTTTCACAGTCCACCAACACCTCACCAACAATATGCATTAGGCCAAGGTGGGTGCATAGAGGCGGGAGGTCTCAATGGAAGTCTGGATCATGTGGTACGCCTAGTTGTCTTAGACAAGACTAGGACACATGTAGATGAAGATGCAAATGTTGTTCAATCTGATAATTCATATGAAGATATTGGTATTTTAATGAGAAATGAAACAAATGACGACTCTAATGACGATAGACACAAAGAATCGAACCTTAGTGAAGCGTTACATGATACTCCAGATATGCCCTTTTTTATGAACTTGGTTGGGGCAAATGATGTTGTAGGTGGTCGAGACTTATATGATCGCGGTCTAACATGGTCAGATCTAATCTGGAGTTTGCAAAATGGATAGTTTTCAAAGATAAGGATGTAGTAATCCATGCATGTAACTAGTATCACGTGAAAAAAAATAAACATTATCATGTTGTGGAAACAAATAAAAAGGTTTGGAGCTCCAAGTGTAATTACGATTGCCCTTGGAAACTACGTGCCTGTTTGAAGAAGAAGCACAGTTTTTTTGAGATCATGTAATACCCGGGGCCTCATACATGTTTACATGGGATGGAGAGTTTGGATCACCGCAATCTAAATTCGATATTTATTGCACACTTGCTTAAGACACAAGTTACGGTAAGTTGCTTTCAGTTTTAATTTTAAAGTAAGATGTGTTAATATTATTTGTTAATACCCTTCCTTAGTAAAGTTTGGAGTGTTTGTTTGTTATGGTGTACAGGAAAACCCTGACTGGAAAATAACATCTATAATCGAGAATGTAAAAAATAATGCTAGTTTCATAGTTTCATACAAGAAAGCATGGCTTAGAAGAACAAAGACCATTGCGATGATTTTTGGAGATTGGGATGAATCTTATGAAAAGTTATTAAGGTACATCAAAACGTTGGAGTTCAGAAACCCAAGCACGGCTGTGATTTTAGAAACATTAGACTTGGGTACGTTGGGTGTTAGGGCGCTAAATAGAATATTTTAGGATTTCGGCCATGCATTGAAGGCTTCAAGCACTGTCTGCCAATCATAGGAATTAACGACACTTTTCTTAATGGCAGATATACATGAGTTCTGTTGATTGCTACAGCGAGAACTGTTACGAAGAAAATTTTCCCCCTAGCTTTCGCGTTAGTTAAATAAAAAAATTATCGCGATTGGTCATGGTGGGCCAGAAGGGTGTCATATTGATTTCTGATCAGCATACAACCATATTGAGCACCGTCAAACATGAATGGGAAACACCACGATGAGGGCAACTAGATGGATTCCATAGATATTGCCTTAGGCACTTTAAAAGTAATTAACACAAAAATTTCGGTAACGTTAAAGTCAAGGATCTCATATGGCAGGCTGGGGCTGCCCATCGAGTGCGGAAGTTTGATAAGACAATAGATGAAATTAATAATTTAGGAATGAAGTCAGAGTTGGCGGTAAGAGCGTATCGTGCTTTGTGCAATGAGGACCTAAAGAAATGGACATTGGCATAATGAAGGTCATCGTTGGGGAGTTACAACCACCAATGATTCAGAGTGCTATAATAATGTCCTTCGAGGTGCACGAGACTTGCCCATTATTTTACGTGTTCAGGTTACCTTCTATCGTCTGATGGCCACTTTTAATTATAATCGACTACAAATTTAACATGCCTTAGCTAGGAGTTTGAGGTATACATCCAAAGTGTAAGCTAAGATAGTAAAGTACCATGCTCGATCAGCGGGCCACCGGGTAACTATCTATAATTGGTAATGTTATAAGATTTTATTTTAATTGTATATACTTATTTTGATTAGTAATAAATTATATACTTCTCAATGTCTAATACAATCACCATGTTATTATATTCCAATTCCAAGGCATCAGGTTATACCGAGGTTGTTACAAGTGTAGAAGGCACGAAAGAGAACCACAAGCATGCCGTGTATTTGAATCCTCCATCACGTGATTACAGAAAATGGATGATCTATCATTATCCTTACTCGCACATGCTGGCTGTGTGCGTGAAGTCGAGTAGATAACCATGACACTTAATTGATCCTAAGTATACCATGGTCGTTTATGCTCGCGCGTACGAAACTTCGTTTGAACCGATGGTGCATAAGTATTATTGGGCTGTATACGATGGTCCAAAGATCATTCCCGATCCAAGTCGGCGACAAGAGCCCACATCCGGCCGTCCAAGTACAAAATGAATCCACAATGAAGTGAACGTTTCCAGAAAACGTCAAACAAATCATTGTGGTATTTGTAAGGAACAAGGGTATGATAGGCGTAAATGTCTAAATCGAGCTGGCTGAGTTATGTATTGGATAATAGGTACTTAGCAATATAATGATGTTTATTAATATTTCTATTTCAGATTATGGTTACTGAAGATGGATTTATTTTTATGTATTTTTTTAGATTGGTTGTGATATCAGTGGGTAGTCACATCATTCATAAGTGATACCATTCACATGTGTACAATAGTAACATCAAGTAGTACCCTTTCACAGCCTTTTGTCACATCATCAGATAATAACAATAGCCTTTTCTGAAATCGTTCACGGGTTTTACTCAGTAGACACAAGAACTTAAGATGGATTTATTTGTATGCATTTTTGTGGATTGGTTGTGATATCAGTGGGTAGTCACATCATTCATAGGTGATACCATTCACATGCGCACAATAGTAACATCAAGTGGTATACTTTCACAGCCTTTCATCACATCATTAGATAATAGTAACAGCCTTTTCTCAAATCGTTTACGAATTTTACTCAGTAGACACAAGAACTTTAGATGGATTTATTTATATGTATTTTTGTGGATTGGTTGTGATATCAGTGGGTAGTCACATCATTCATAATTGATACCATTCACATGCGTACAATAATAACATCAAGTAGTACCCTTTCACAGCCTTTCATCACATTAATTAATAGTCTTCACAGGCTTTGCTCACATCAATTAATGGCTCTACTGCCTTTCGTCATGTACATCATCAAAAAATAATGAGGTTGCTTTATCGTACTTTACATTATCATGCAGGTATGGATGTAGTATATTTATTGCACCATATAATAAAAATATATTAATATGTTGACAAGAGGCTCGGGCAGGTCTCGAGTGACGTGTGCTAGTTGACGACATGTTAATCGGAGTTTCGGTTCAAAAGTTATGTAATCTTTTGGGATTTTGGGAGTTAGAGTTTTGGAGTTAGGCCATGTCGGCCTTCGGGGTATCGAATAGGGGAGGAAAGATCTAGGGAGTACGAAACTCAATGGGAGGCTCCTGCGTGTCCCAAGTGACGTGTAGGAGTTGACGACGTGTCAATCGGAGTCCCAATTCAAAAGTTATGTAATCTTCGGGATTTCGGGAGTTAGGGTTTCAAAGTTAGGCCAAGTTTGTTGGCCCAAGAAGGCAACCTAAGAGGGGGGGTGAATTGGGTTTTATAGAATTTATAACAAAAATTGCAACTAAAAATAGTTTATGTATTTTAACAACAATTAATCAAAGTATATATATCAAGCAAGTGAAGTATATATCAATGTATATATTTAAGCAAGCATGTATAGTGTGCAAATAAGCAAAACAGAGGCAGAAGAGAAGAGCACCAGATTTATAGAGGTTCGGCCAACCTTGCCTGCGTCCTCTCTTCTTCGATCCTTTCGAAGGGATTTCACTATGTAACACTCTTTACACAGCTGCTGGTTTTGCCACAAGTGCCCAGCTCACTCTTACAAAAGCTTCTTCCCAAGCTTTCAAAACCCAAGAGATTTTGTCCAAGCTTCTCTCAAACTTACAAGTGATTTTGTTCAAGCTTTACTTAAACTTACAAGTGTTTTTACCCAAGAACACTCAAACTTACAGGTTTACAAACCCACCCAAGTGAAATAAATAAATGTTATACAACGGGTAACTCTCTTAATGAGTAAATGAACAAATACAACTCAATGAATAACCTTAAAGACTCAGCAAAAATATGTGACAGTGAGGCACAGGAGATTTTCAGCTTCAAGCTCTTGATATCAATGGTATAATTACTTTAATCATCATCATTGAAGCTGTAAGTATCTTGTATTTGAAGATATGGATCGGTTCTAGCCGTTGGAGAAGTATGAGAAAAGTTTTGGTTGCATATTGCCCCATACCGTCTGTCAGAAAACTAGCCGTTACTGTCTGGGGTCGACCCTTTTAAGCAATGAGTCAACTCTTTTTGCATTTCAGCAGATTTGTCAAGGCTCTGTCCAAATGAGTCGACTCTTTTGTGTTAGGGGTCGACTCTTTTTGTCTGAGACTGCAAAATCAACTCTCTGTTTGAATGAGTCGACTCTTTTAGAGTTCGGGATCGACTCTTTTGATGTTCCATCATATTTTCAGCCTCTGTTTGAATGAGTCAACTCTTTTGCTTGAGGGGTTGACTCTTTTTAGGAAAATTCTTAACTTTTGTAATACTTCTTCATTCTTCTCCAAAGTCTCCAATCTTTTCAAGGATCATCCAAATAAGCTTTTTAAAGCTTGCAAACACTTCTTCAAGGCTTGACTCCAAGAACATCTTCAATCCATTCTAGATGAATTTTCTCCATTTTCATTACTTGTAGAGCTCTTCCATCATCAATGCTTCAAACATTTAACCAAGTCTTCATCATGATCTTCAAGAGAGCTTCCAAGACTTAAAATTTCTATTTCTTCAACTGATTTTCTATTCTTCTTTGAACATCTTTATTTCTAGATTTCTTCTAGAATTCTTCAATCAATATGACTTTTCATGGACTTCAACAATTCTTCCAAGAAAACTTTCCAAGTCTTGTAATTTCTTTCATACCTTCAAGACATCTTCGAATCTTACAAGAAGGCTTCCATGTCTTTGAGTCGGTCTCTTCTTCTTCTATTCTTGCAAGATATCTCCAGTCTATAAAGTTTCAAATCTTTTTAATCAAGACTTTGAGCATTTTCATTCTTCTTCCTTGACATTCATTTTCTTTATTTTCTTATAAGATCTCTACTTGTTGAATATGCCGTGCTTTTATGCCTACCAACTTTTTTTCTAATATTTTCATCAACTTGAGATTCTTTTATCATCTTATAATATCAGCTTTGTAGAATACATCATTTCATTATGCTCTTCATTCTTTATTCAAATCGTTGCATCATAAGTCCTCCATTATGATGAGCTTCAAGTCAAGATCTAATTAATAATTAATCTGTACACTAAGTAAAATTATTAGATCATTAAACCATGTTTTATTATCATCAAAATCAAGGCATTGACTCAACAAAATTGGCTTTTGGGGTACCGAATGGGGAGGAAAGGTCCGGTGAGTGCGAAACTCGACAGGAGGCTCATGTGGGTTCCGAGTGATGTATGGGAGTTGACGGCATGTCAATCGGAGTACTGGTTCAAAAGTTATGTAATCTTTCGAGATTTTGGGAGTTAGGGTTTCGGTGTTAGGCCAAGTCGGCCTTCGGGGTATCGAATTGGGAAGGAAAGGTCTGGTGAGTGTGAAACTCTACAAGAGGCTCATGCGGGTCTCGAGTGACATGTGGGAGTTGATGGCACGCCAATCGGAGTCCCGGTTCAAAAATTATGTAATCTTTCAAGATTTCGAGAGTTAGGATTTCGGAGTTAGGCCGTGTCGGCCTTTAAGGTACCGAATTGGGGAGGAAAGGTTTAGGGAGTGCGAAACTCGACAGGAGGCTCATGCAGGTCCTGAGTGACGTGTGGGAGTTGACGGCACATCAATCGGAGCTCAGTTCAAAAGTTATGCAATGTTGAAATGTTGGAGATAGACTTTAAATTTGTTGGTGTGATGGGTGGGTAAAACTGATATCAACGCTTTTTGAAAAAGCATTTTCGTGAAAATACTTTTTGGATTAGAATTTTTTGTTGGAAAAGAATACAACGGTATAAATACAAATAAATATTTTTTCAATTAACGCTTTTATTAAAAATATTTTAAGCAAAAATGCTGAATGTGAATTTTTTAATTAAGTTTAAACAGCCCCAATTTCGAAATAAAGACCAAATAAAGCCCTTCCGAGGAAAATTAGCCAATGAATACCTACGGGAACACCAACACCAAGCCTGTGTTTAAAAGGTAGAAATTTCACCCTAACCCGCATGGACCCGGCACTCACCCACTTATTTAACGGAACCGTTTCTCGAACTGTCGTCTGCAAAACCCTTCCTTCAAAACTCTCCACTAGGGTTTACTCTTCACATACAAATTATTAGTCCAAAATTCGTTGTTCCAGGTAAAGCTCAATTCAATACTCCTACAATCACAAAGCCTGTGTTCGTTTTCCAAAACCCTAGACATTGTTGTTCTTTCACCTTTTGTTTGGCTGTCGAGAAAGTGCGAAGGAAAATAAAAGAGAAACAAATTTTTTTTTTTTTGGGCCGTGACTTGTGAGCAGAAAAAGCGGGAAATAGAGGGTTTATAGTCATTTTTTTCTTCTTCTTTCCTTTTCCTTCTCTATTTTCCCGGCAACCAAACAGAATGGCCAGATAAGAGTATTGTTTCAGAGCTAATGTAGTTGTTTTTGTTTTCATGTGGTGTTAACTGCAGTGCAAAATGGGGAAGTCTAAGGCTCCAGCAAAGAAGCAGAAACAGCGCGGTGTAGACTTCAAAGTAATTCCTGAATTTCAAGAAGATCTTGAAATTTTTGTTGAATTTTAGACGCTCATGTTCTTACTATATTTATTGAATTTCTCTAGAAAATAAAACGAAAGATTGGGCGGAAATTGCCACCACCAAAAAATGCTACAAACACTGAAATCAAATCCAAAGGTAAATTGTCTATTTACTGTAAAGCGCTTTCTTATTTCAACTCCATATGTTGTTTTTTGTTCGTGTAATTTATGTTTAATGTGTAAATTCTGTTGATATAACTTGCTTAAATATAATAGAAATGGCATGGCATGGCATATTTTGCAATAACATGGTAAATTCTATGATGATAAGAGCAATCAAGTACTTTTCTCACTTTTAAATGCCTGAAAGGATAAATGTAAAAGAAGTGCTAAGCAATGCAGCAATTTTAGCAAAATATTCTTATTCACTTCCTAATGTACTAGATAACAAAAGGGGTGTCATGATGAGCAAGACCTTTATGCTCTCGCCCTCTTCCTCGATTCATTGTCATCACCATCATTGTCATTTTATTTATCCAAAAAAATATATTAGATAACTAAAGAGACCTTTTTTTTTGCTGTTTAAGTGAAATGCCAATAAGATTGAGTTGAAATAATTTTTTTGACAAGTAAGATTGAGTTGATATAATGTTGTTGATAAGGACAAGAATTACCATTCCTGATGAAAGTGTTACCGTATGGATTATGAGCAGCAATTATTCTTCCCGAGCAGAGTGTAGCATCGGAAAAGGCAGGTTTAGCAGTGAGCAAAAAAGGTTTGACTTTGAAAGAGCTTCTTCAGCAAACATCTCATCACAATCCCAGAGTCCGAAAAGGTATTTTGTTATTCATCTAGAACTTTGTATGTGTAAACAATAGTGTTTGGATGTACCTGTGGACCTACAAATGAATATAAATGAGTAATATTGCTTAGTGTTACGTTATTGGAAATTTGATATTGTCTCCTTTGTGGGGGATATTGTCCTTGTTTGCCTCCCGAGTATGTGAAATTTCTGATTGTTTTAGCAGAATATAATTTTTGGTAAGATAATGTTGCAGGAATATTTCCTTGATAGGATTTTATTTTGACGGGATATTTTACCTGATTGTTTGCTTTGAAATAGAATTCCTTTTTTTTGCCATGAAAGATTTTTCTTTCTTTGTCTCTTTATTTGCACGAAAGATTACAGTCGGTAGATATCCTACCAAAACTACAGTGCCTTTGGGTACCACTGCAACTACAGTACAATGTCCTTGAGATGAATATTGTTGTTCTGATTCTAACAAAACTACTCATCATAATTCTTAAATAACGAGACAATTATACCAGGTGCCCTGAATGGGAAAATTGTCACATTGCCATTTTTGTTGTTATGTGCATCATCGTTGTGTCCAATGTCTTAGTGATGCTTTTTGTACGAATTTGATTTTATTTTTGCCTATAGTTATCCACCATATTGTTTTGTGCTACATTTAGTCATAAACTATATTAAATTGAATTTGAAGAGATTCATTTGAATGTAAATGCCCCTTTGAGTGTCATGTAGTCTAGATTTGTTTCCTATTTGAAGTTCTCCTTTACGTTGATCGGCAATAATTATTGGTTAACATGACTTGCTATATTTCCATTCCAAGATGCTTTGATCGGCATTAGGGATATATTCCTTAAATACCCACTGGAGTTGAGGTTGCATAAACTTGCTGTTATAGAGAAACTGCGTGAACGCATAAGTGATGATGATAAACTGGTTCGGGAAACACTATATCAACTTCTTAAGTCAGTGATTTTCCCTGGCTGTAGAGAGGTAATTCTTGTTCCTTAGCTGTAAATGCTCCTCAGATTGCTGGCATTTATTTATTCAATATTTCCTCACTAAATTCTTATTGCAGTCGGTGTCAGGCGCTATGTTGTATAGTTAATGCATTAAAGTAGTTGTTCTTTGCATCTAATTTAGCCCAAAACAGCCTGTGGGTATCTTTTTATTTCTTTCATTCTATTAACACTTTTAGTATAAAGCCAGTACCCTTTCTTGTCTTACCTTGTTTTTAGGGCAGCCTTATATATTATTTGTATGGGTTCTTGATCTCTTCTGTCATCTTGTATTTGGTTGGTTGGGAATATACTGATCGGAAAACAATTTGGGTAGACTTCGTGGTGAGATGTTTCAGACTTCTACTTGTTGCAAGTGTTTTTTCATTTGGTTTCACAGAGTTTGTGCTCCATCCACCAATATTTCTAGTTGAGGATACTTAGGTCAATGCATGAAGATTCCTTCCCCTTAATTTGGTGTGCGTAACCCTGCCTTATGTCATCTAGTGCCGCCGCACCCCCCTCCACAAAACAACAATAACACCAAAACATCCTCCTGGTACAAGAGAATGTAGGAAATATATGCCCTTTTTCTTCATGCCTAAACAAAAATTTGAAAACACCAAAATATCACTAGCTGGAATGATGATTGAATTTTATGTGGGAGAGTGCACTAGCAAAGCAAAAATACAGAACTGGATACCCTCCCCTCCACCTTCTCTTGCCTTCAAAAGTCAAAATTTGAACTCCATGCAGGTTTGCAACTCTTTAGTTTCTATGTGTATTATATACCCCAGTTGTCTTCCTCTAGCGGGGGATAGTAGTGGATCCTCTGTCCATTGTAGCTGATCCTTTGCCTTTCTTGTGTAGGACAATCGAGGACCTTTCATTTCACTGATGATGGCATATATTTTCAATGCAATGACACATATGGCAATTGATGTTCGGTTGATGGCTTTCAAATTTTTTGACCTTGTTATCCAGCAATATCCATCATCCTTTTCCTCATATGCTGAAAAGGTAGTTTTTTTGTTTGTCTTGGTAAAGTAAAACATTTTAGTTGTGTATTAAATGTGTATGCAATTAGTATTTCTGCCATTTCTAAATGGTAGTTGCCTGAGATGCACCAAGCTATGTGATTTCCTCTGTTAAAAGAGTACTTAAGCTTCAAGTCAAGAATATTCAAGGTATTATTTTCTTTATCATAATACTATGGCTCTTGCTTCATTGGTGAATCTGGTGAACTAGACGTGTTGCGTGAGATGCACCAAGCTATGTGGTTTTCTCTGTTAAAAGAGTACTTAAGCTTCAAGTCAAGAATATTCAAACTACGTATTTCTTTATCATATGCTCACTCAAGTCATTGCCCCAAAAGAATATTATGGCTGTTTCTTCATTGTCGAATTTGTGAAGTTGACCGTGGTTTATTCTCTATTAACTTGGAAACTTATTCTTGACATTACCACGATTGTAGCTGGCAATGTTTGTAATTAGTCTTTAAGTTTGTTTGTTTTCATTTTCTTTTTGTTCCCCCCTTCTTGTTTATCCTATTACACCGATATTGTGACTGGTTTAATTAGCTTGTCAAGTTTGTATCATTGTTATCATCTTGATTTGTGTTTGAACTCGCGTTTGAAGTATTTTTTTCATTTGATATGTCATCAACAGATTTTCCAGAACTACGAAGATATATTAAGAAAGAACCAGTTCTATTTTCAGGACAAGGGCAAGCTTAAGAATGCTCTTGCAGGGCTAGTTCACTGCTTGTTATTGTTGCAGAAAAATAAGGGAGATCATGACTCACTATGTGAAAAGGTACCTTCTAGTTGTCAAAACCAAGAGGATCATCTAGTTTGTGCATTTTCATTAATCTTTGGTAATGCAATACTGTTTGGGAGAATGTTGTTAGAAGCTTTCACTTTTAGCCTTGGTTTCATCCTTTTATCTTATTTTAGAAAGTTTTTCATATGTTTGCCTGATGTTATCATTTAACCTTTATAAAAATTTCATCACTTTTAGTCGACGATCTTAAGATGCTCAAGTTGAATGTGTTATTTGCACGTATATTTTCATAAGTGATAAGTGACTAACATTAAAGAGCATCAAGGGGATGCGGCCCATTTCCAAAAACCAAAAAGGCAACAGTGTTAGTATATACGCTACTTACACCTCCATATTTCTACAAAATCCAAGATTGACTTTGTTCAATATTAACCTTCGCCAATAGCCAACTTTATAAAATGAAAAAAAAAAAACCCCTTTTCAATCTATACAGGAGTTACTCAATTCTTTAAAACAAACTACGATTAGGTTCCCCTTAAACCAACTAGCTCAAGCATAAAGGCATGATCTGCCAAGCCCTCAGCCTTCTCTTTATCCAGACTCCCCATCGGCTGTTAAGGGAAGACTACACATCTCAAAAACTGTCAAAATGAGCGTCCAAAACTTCCTCACCACAACACAATGGAGAAGCAAATGCAGAATTGATTCTCCATCTTGGTTACCAAGACAACACTAATTGATCATCACCCACCTCTTAATCAAATTATCAATAGTGAGGATTTTCTCATATGCTGCGCACCACAATGATCATCACCCACCTCTTAGTCAAATTATCAATAGTGAGGATCATCACCCACCACAACACAATGGAGAAGCAAATGCAGAACTGATTCTCCATCTTGGTTACCAAGACAACACTAATTGATCATCACCCACCTCTTAATCAAATTATCATTAGTGAGGATTTTCTCATATGTTGCGCACCACATGACCTCTTTTTCTATGGGAAGTCAACCCCTTTACATCCTTTAAGACCTCGTAAAAGGATTTCACCCCAAACCTCCCATTCCTAGTCGCTTCCCACATAGGCTCATCCTATCCCTTCCCCACTCCTCTTAGAGAGTAGACTTTTTGCGATAGCTCAACAAACTCGCCCTCCACCCATTCTTGCAAAGACCTTCTAGTAAGGATATCCCACAATAATTGCCATTTGCTATCCGAACATAAGCTGCAATTGACGCCTCTGGATCCAAAGCCAAAGCATAAATAGCCAGAAGGCCGCCTCCAATTTAATACACACACACCATTTATGTCGCTAGAACTTAACTGTCTCCCCAGATGCCAATATCCATGAGATCTGCCCCTCAATTTCAATGCGAATGAGCCGAATATCTTTCCATACCCCTCTACCATGCTGTAGTAAGACCTTTGGAGTCCTCCAATCTCTGAAATCAGATCGATATTCAGTAGCAACCACCCTCCTCTAATATCTATCTCTTTCACAAGCAATTCTCCACAATCATTTTCCGAGGAGAGCCTTATTGAAAATATCAAGTCTTTTAATCCTCAAGCCTCCATCTTTAATCAGTGAACAAACCATCTCCCAATCCAGTAGATGATATTTGGATTTCTCTCCAATTCCACTCCACCGAAAATCTTGCTGCAACTTCTCAAGCCTCTTAGCCATTGATCTTCTAATGCTGAAAAGGGACATAAAATATGTAGGCAGACTTGATAAAGTGCTTTTAATGAGAGTCAATGTAGCCCCTTTCCAAAAAGTATCTCCCTTTCTACACAGATTTCACTTTAAAAGATGAACTCAACGATAGACCAAGATAGTTGGAGGGGGGTGAATCCACCTACATCCAAGAATGGAAGTTAGTCTATCCAAGTCATCAACCTTCCCACTCGGAATTAGCTCTAAGTTCCCTATATTCATCTTCAAGGTTGAGACTGCCTCGAAGCACACCAAGGATTTGCCCCACAAAAAGATTATAGTCTTGTCCGTATAAAGAAAATGCAAGACAACAATCATGGGACCATCCATTGGTCCCTTATGCCCCACCTAAAAGTGTTCTATGAAATCCCTCCTGCACCATCCTATCAATCATTCTACTCAACACTTCCATCCCTAGAATAAACAAGAAGGAAGATAACGAATCTCCTTGCCTTAGTCCTCTAGAAGTCTGGAAAAAACATGCAATATCCCAATTCATTAGGAGATATAGTTGAACCCTGACATCAATTTTGCAGTACCCGAGTTGTAGCTTGTTTGCGGTTACGATTAAATGAACTATATATGGAGTTTTCATTTGGAATTGCTTTTTAGCTCATTGAAGGGGAACTTATTTGTCATGGAATAAATTGGGGTTGAATTATTGTTCTTAGGCTAAATGTTCTTGATAAGGTTTGTAGAGATATAATATGGAGGGATTTAGTAAATAAATGAGTCACAAGTAGATAGATTGGCATAATAAATGATGGGTGTGAAGGAGCTATGACTATAGTTAACATTTGCACTTACAAATTGTAGGAGAAATTAGTGATTTGTCAATTCGTATGGTTGATATAAAGGATTAGCATTAACCCCTTATCTCTTCGCTGAAGTTATGGTTGAGCTGACTTGATGCATTCTATTTGCTTATGCCATTCTTTCAATTGATGTAAAAAACTAGGAAGCACGAACACTCCGTTTAGGGTGCTGTATCCGTGTCGGACACATACTTTTCGAACACACCGGGACACGTGTTGCACACGTCAATTGGCGTATCCAATACTTTTATTAATATTTTTTTTAGTGGGCACTTCTTGGACACATCAAGGGACACACGTGTCCATTAGTTGGACACGTTTTAGGGCACGGCGGGGTTAAAATGTTATTGTTAAAAGTAATAAGTAGAGTCTAGTTTATAAATTTCAAAACTTTAAAATACCGAAACATAAAACACCCAAATCCAATTCTTCAAATCCTGAACTTGTTAGTTGTTGTAACTTGTATAATAATTGGGAACTTATTTAATTGTTTTAATCTTGTTTTTGGTGATTTATGAATTTTACGTTTAGAAATAGAACAAATAAAAAATGTATAAAAATATTTTTTTTTGTCGTGTCCCCGCCGTATACGTGTCCTATGTTACCTGAACTCTTCTAAAGATGTGAAGTACCTGTGTCGGATACTCGACACTAGTTGGATGTGCATCTAATAAGGATGTATAACTAATTGAGTTTACTGTAAAACTAAGTATAGGACTTCCATTTTATGTATGAAATGCTATATTTTAGCTTGCAAATGCCATTTTACCCTAAAAAAATAAAAGAAGTATTTTAAAAAATATGAAATCTAGTTGTGTTTCAGTGTCCTTGGACATGAGAATTAGATGAATCTAACACTTTGATACGTACCCGAACCCTACACCCGTACTAAAGTTCATGTAACATAGTACGTGTCCTTATTTTTTGAAAATGCTATGTCTTGTGTCGATATTTGTGTCTGTATCCGTACCCGTGTCTGTATCCGTACCCATGTCCTTATCCATGCTTCTTAGTTAGTTATAGTAAAATTAAATACATGGAATGTAACTTAATTAAAACAAATGGGGGGATAGCTACAATTCAAGGCTAAAAATATGGCCAATGATGGTACAATTTTGATTCTTAATCATGACTATGCCTACGGAAGGAGACATATGTGGTGATGTTACACATAGAATTAAAGCAGGATGGCTAAATGGAGTACTTTCAACAAATTGTGTGATTGATGCATATTTATACAATTGAAAGGGAAGTTCTATAAGATGGCTATAAGCCAGCTATGCACATAATACTCGGCATATAAGTAATATCATGTTAATAAGACAAGCATGGTTTATATGCAGGTGTTGAGATGGATGAGCGGTGAAATGAGAAAAGATAGAACTAGGAATGTACTGATGCATGAGATGATAGAGGTTGCTCCTATTGGAGACAAAATGAGAGAAAATCGAGTAAACTTGTTTACTCATGTGCAAGGAAGATCAATGATATGTAGTTAAGGAAGAGTTATGTAGTTCATATTGGAGGAGGTAATGCTGGAGGAGGAATACCAAAATTAATTTGAGTTGAGACAATAAGGATAAACATGATAACATTTGTTATTCATTATATTTTTTTTTTCTCACAAGGAGAACACTAAGAAAATAAGTACGGAAAAATGTTTGGATTGGTTTGGTCTCTAAGTTTAGTATTGGAATGAAAGTGTGCCATATTTGGAGACATTCATTCCACATGTAGATCGCCATCAGTGTTTTTAGATATCTGGGGTTGGGACAGGGCTTTGTTGAGTTAGTTGAGTTGAGTTGAGTTGATTTGAGGCTACATGGTTTAGAAGTTTTCTCTAATTGATTAATTACTGCATGCTATTGATCAGAAAATGTAAGTTAAGGTTCAATAAATTGATATAGGATTCATGGGGCATGTGGTTAAGTTTCAACAGGACATTTTATGTAGGATTGTTGCTTTTCACAAAACTATAATTATGCTTCACTTTATCAATGTAAGATCCTTGGAGGATTCGGTGGATGCTCAATAGATGACAAGTGTGAGGGGGATCTTTTTCTTTTCCTCATGTAATTTTTTTAGTTCTTCATAGTCATTCATTCCCTGCTGATTAGGGGCATGTCTCTTAATCCTCTTTTGACAACTTGCAGTAAATTGTTATTATGGTTTTTTGAAAGTACACTGTAGTGCCTTTTGCACATAAATGACTATGCCCATTCCGGCATGTCAACTATTTTGCCTCACTTGGTGCCTTTGTGTATGTAGTGATCATTTTTATGTAATAGGATATTGCTGCACAAGGGATTTTACATGCTTTTGAGCCTGACTCACCGAAAGATCCTGCTGGTAAGTGAAAGCACATTGAATCTTGTGTACGTGTTTTGCCTTTTCCATCTTCCATTCATGTCTGCATCAGATTTCTCAGGTCATGTCAATCACTATTAAATGTTCATGTTTCTGATTTTCATTCCATATAATATGCTTAACCTTCCACTCTTGACTGCAGTATAACCTATATGATTTTTGGACTACCTAGACCAGTGCTATGAACTTTTCGTTAATCATAATGGAACAGCTCATTCTTTTTATACACAGTAATTCATGATGGTCATTGCACTTAACTTTTCTTTTTTGGTCACATTTTGTTTGGGAATAAGATTGTAACAATTTAATTGTTGGACCTGCTCTGCTATCTTTGGTTTTTGTAGGTTTTCCTGTCATCAACAAGAAACTAAGGGACCTTATGCCAGTTTTAGTTTGTTGTTTCCAAGATTTTATTCCATTGGTTCATGCTATGCAACAACTCGATGCACATTCATTTGATTGTATGCTATTTATACTTCAGAGCATAGACCTTGTAGTCAGGTTCTTTGCTTATGAGATTGACAACAGTCAGCAAGAGCTACAAGTGTCCATGCCTCCTTATGAGACCCTGGATGCAACCATACGAGGTCAAACTATCATGCCATCATTATTAAAGAAGTTATTTGATTTGTTCCCCCTCAACCCTATGCATCACATTTCAGGAAAGGTATGACCACAGTATGTATGTTAAAATCATGTTTTTTGCTCCTATGAGACTTTTTTTTCTCGTCTTTTTTTCTTTTTAAGTTAAATAATTGCTACTGGTCTTACTCCAGTGAGACCTATTCAGTAATTAGTAAAGCTGCTATTGTATCTGTAATTACTTTGAGATTCTTGCTCATTGTTTTATGAGAAAAACACTCTAATTATCTTGAAACAATGCTTGAAGAGCTTGATATATGCATATGCGATAATTGTCCTTTAATGATATTTTGCAGATCCATATTCCAAATATAATTGTCCACTTGTTCCTTGAAATATCTCATTAAACATTTCAGAATATCAATCACGTCTTTTGAGTATTGGAAAGAAATCTACAGAGCCCTCTAAAATGTTTGTTTTTGCTAAAAATACCAATTTATTATATTCTGTATCAGTTTATACCCAAATAACAAAAAAAGAAAAAAGAAAAAAAATTACCAATGTTAATAGTTTCTAGAAACTTCTTATAGAAGAGTAATCTGTATATCTTTTAAAATTAGGTATTCTAATTACGTATCATGTATTGTTTTTTCTTGTTAAAAAATTGTTTTGTATTGTGTATGAAAAGATCTCTTAACATCTTCCGACATTGTGGTATAAATAAGTACATTCAAAATAGAGCACATATCTTATAAGAGAAGCAAACTTTGAAACCTTTATTGTGTATCATAAGGGAAGCAAGCAACGATGGAATGGAGAATATTTCAGCTAGCTGGGAAGACTTTTGACTTCTAGATGAAGGTGATGGGTGCTTGAGTAATGCTGTGGTCATAGAACGTGGGCGAGGGTTCGAAGCTCCATTTGCTTGGTTGGGGTGAAGTAGCATGGTGGGGCCAGAAACTTCTTATGCTATCTTGGAAATAGGGGGGAGTGTTCTACACCTGTGAGGTGAGAGGATGGCCTAGATCTCTGATCTGCCGATGTTTGCAAAATAGGGAAGTTTGATTTCTGGTGGTTGAAGTTTTGGAAGGAGATGGTAGCATTCAGATCAGATCAGAATCCCTGAGATAAAGGGAGGAGAAGGGTGGAGGATCCTAGCCAAATTTCTTCAAGACTGCAATAAGGAGGCCCCAAACAAAGGCTCAGCCACCAAAACCTTATGTGGTGGTGGCGAAATGGGGTGACTGGCCAGTTTCGGTGATTAGGGTTCTGGAAAGCACATATCCTAGGGATGTAAATGTTGAGATTATGCCAGATCAACTTTGTGAAGAGGTGCTTATTGGGCCGTATCGGAGAGGGGGGTCAACTGGTTCTGGCGCCGGCGTTAAGACTGGTTCAGCAGTGGGTCGGTTGCAGGTGGGGGGTATCAGTGGGGGTCAAGGTAGCTGATCTTTGTGGGGCTTTCCGCTTATTTGTCCAAAGAAAGTTCTTGGTAGTGATTGGAGTTTTGAGAATGAACCTATTTCTCTGGATTGGTAGTACCCACTGGCTGTTTCAAGCTACACTGTAGGCCCAAAGGAGGTGAGGGCGATTGGGTTGCTGATTCATCTTTGGGATATGGACGTTTTCAAGACAATGGAAGCTAGATGTGAGGTTTTTTTATTGACATAGATGCTGAAACTGCCAATCGGGTCCACCTTTGGTGGGCTAGATTTTTGGTTTGAGGAAATGGATCTAATATTTATCTGCATCTTCAAGTTGGAGTAGGAGCAGAAGTGTTATCAATCCCCCTTTGGGTGGAGTCAGGTCCCAGAATCGAGCATAGAAGATCGGAATCGTAGGTATCTAGATTTGTAGAGGTGCCAAGGATGGTGAAGAAAGGGAAGCGTGAGGACTACGAACTTCAAACGTGTGGGCAAGTGACTGTCCAACGGTGTGGAGGGGGGAGATGTGGCATAGATAGAGGAGGTCCCAGTTTTTTGATATTTAAAGGGATTACAACTGGGGACAACCGAAATCTAAAGGGTGTTTAAAATTGTGTGGTACACCCAGTTTCTCATAGATTTCTTATTGAAAATCCCTCTGAAATACCATGGGTTGATAGGCCTGCGGAACAACACAATTTTAATATCATTTTGGATTAAGTTTTTGGGTCAAGTTTGAATTTGGTTCAATCAGAGGCTTGTTTAGAGGTTTTTGAGATAGATGAGCTAAGCTCAACCGTGACTTGGAAATTTTTTATAATAAGCAAAAATAATCTATAGAAGGTGCCTGAAGGGGGTGTAACCTTTATGCAAGAGGCTATGAAGGATAAAAAAACAAAAGCTCAATATGGAGGTTGAGCTCACCTATAAAATCTATAAGTAAAAGAGGATTCACAAAATAAATCTGTACACCAAAAATGAAAATTATGCACTAAACACCTTTAACTTGTGAATGAAGATTAAAGCTTAGGGAGATATGCGAGAACTCTTACCCATATCTCACTATTTCTTTGTAGTTGTCTGCTATAGCATGATGGGATTGTCCAAAAAATCAAAGAACTTGAATAAACTGAACTAAACTTATACCCAAATCTCAATCCAAACAAAAGGGAGTGAAAAAAAAGTTGCTGTAGCTGTCTTGAAAAGGCATAAATAATCATCTAAAAATAGCTAAATACAAGCTGGAACAACTTTTTAAAAGACTCTAGTGTTGCGGTAAGAAAAATATATTCTTAGCCCTTTAGTTAAATCCTAAGGGCTATGATTCTGTCCAGCAAAATGAAATAGGTTAATGTGACTAATTGGCTCCTAAGAGTCGCATGACTTATCCACATGACCTTTTGAAATAGAAGTGCTGCAACTGAAGTATGCCTAACTAGAACTTAAATGGGTAACAAACAAACAAAACATTAAGCAGTAAAAAAATTCAGAATTTGATGGTTTTTTAGGATGTTCTCTTGCTTACAAAAACAGCTCATCTTTATGCTCTGCATGACTTCAAAACCCCGTTTGAGTAGTCTGTTGCTTAATCAGAATTTCCCATAATTAATCTTTGTTGAAACTTGATTTGATATCATCATGAGATGGACTAACAAGCATCTAGGTGTCAAATGTAGTATCAACATCTTGACACCTCTCAAATCCAATGATTTGTGTTTTTCTGTTGTACTGCATAAATAATGATCATCCTGTTTCAACCTAGGATATATCTTGTCTGAATGTAGATTTCCTCCCTCATGAGGGATTCCCATTCGCAATTATACATAGCAGAAACTTCTAACTGCACTCACTGTCATTGTAGCTCGAGTTACTCTTATTTCTTCCATTTTCTGCATTGTAGGATGATGATAAATATTTCATCTTGAATGTTATTATTACGGAAATCTTTTTGCGCTCAAGTGACTGCCTATGTCCTCCTGCTGCTTTGTTGGAAAAATTTCTTGAATTCATCAGAAGTGCTCTCTCTGAAGAGGTATGGTACTCAAATTTTTGTATTGCATGTTCTTTGGAGGATTTCTCTGTAGAATCGCTCGAGCATTTCTTTGTAACAGGTGAATTTACTGTTGGAAATTGAGTGAAACTGGTAGATGGATTGTCTGTTATTATACTCATTATTTATTCCCCCACTCCGAAACTCATAATGTGGAAAGAGCATTTGCTTGTATTAGTCCTCGTGTTGTTGCTGTAATTTGAGAACGACAAGATGTTGCCTAGTGCCCTATAGAGGCTTTGTGACCTTGAAGTTCGAGCCAGGGCTTTCATCAGTACGCATCAAGGCAACTGTTTGCTAGTGTCTATTAAAAATTGATTGCCTGGCAATAGTCTCTGGATCATGCTTGGTATGTTCTCCAGCAAGGAATGGATATTTGCTCTTCTTTTCCCTTTTGACTCTGGCTAGTCCTTTCTACATGGTTGTGGTATTTTTTTGCTTTTACATGTCATCTAGTTAAGTATGGTAGCTTAAGTAGCTAGGGATAATGGCATTGTCTTCTCCTTTCATGGGCTTTAGCTGGTGGCGGGTAAAATGTCTTCTGCATGGGAATTTTGGATGTAGGTTTTGATTTATTCTTTTTCTCTTCGAAAAGTTTAAACTTTATTTGAGGAAACAGAAATTTATCATACGGGAGAAAACTAGATTAAATTGGTGGTGGGTGAAAGCATTGTCTGGTTGGAAGAAGGGCTTTCCTTCGATGGGGGGAAAGCAACCTTGATTCAAGGTACATTGGCAAGCATACCTACATGCTTTATATCTCTTTTTTTACAGTTAGTTTATGATAATAATACAATATATGACAAGTTTCAAGGAATTTTTGTTAGGTGGGGTTAGAGGTGCAGTCAAGTTTTCTGTAACATATTGGGTTACTTTATTGTGATCCAGATAAGCGGCTTTTAAGGTATTAGACATTTAACTTGACACTGTTTCAGCAGGATTATTAACTAGGGGAGTAATTGCACTGAAAATAGTCTTTACCAAATTATAGATGCTTCAATTAGAGTTCACCCTGTAATTCAACTGCAAATTTTTTTAGAATTTTGGGTTTACTTACCTCATGTCATATAACAGGAAAGTAATATGTCATTTATTCAGGGGAAGAAAATTTGAATGGGAGTATGCTTTAGGTTTAATAACTGACTAATGTAGGACAGGGACAGAGAAAATCCATCCTATTAGCTTCGGGACCAGACAGATGTTCAGACAATACTTGAAAGTCAAGAACAAATGCTACCAATAGTTGATTATATAGTGTGCTAAGTTTAAGTAAATGTGTTGGCTAAAATTTTAGAATGGTGGAAAAAAGATTGCTTGTCTCTACAAAAGAAGTGTTGAAATGAGGTTGGTTGGGTTTTATGGTATTAATTTGCTGCAATTTCAGATGAGAGGTTGCTTGAATTTATGAAATAAATTGTGTTGAATGAATGTCCAGAGAAAAGGATTATGGGATTAAAAAAAGGGTTAGGGGTATTGAAGTTGGATTTTGGATTAAAAAAAAAAAAGGGGCTGCTTATGAATATTGCAACAAATATTGCTTATGAAGAATAAAGAAGGAGAACATCCTGGAAATCTCATCTAGCATCCCTTAGGCATTCTCCTCTCCTAGGATTGAGCTGCATCACACAATTACTGAAAAGCTTTGCAGTCTAAGCTCTATAGACTAGAAATCATATGCATTGGCTCTTGTTGTCTCTCCAAATTAGAGATTTGACACTTCGACTTGTAAGACTAATCTAACCATACTTAAGGTCATGCATAAGAGGCCCCAACTACTAACAAAAGAAAGACTGGTGAGTCATCACTACAACCACCTGAACCAATGAGTTGAAAATTCTGCATAGGCATGTAAATTTGTCTCAAGGCTGACCCAAGTCCATCGGGCCCAAGCCTGGCCCGGGCCAGAACCTCCTGTGGGTGGACATGGGCTTAGCATTCTGGAGCTTGGCCCAGCCCGAAGCCTGCTCATAAGCCCGCCTATAAACAAACTACAACTATAGTTAGTTGGGATGTAGTTGACTTGTAATGATGCAATTTTCTCCACTATTTTAATAGTTCTTCTATAAAGGGTTGTGGAAAGGCATCCGTATGGTTTGGGAGGTGTTTGTGAACCAGGTGGGCATGACTGGGTAGTGGCGCGAATTAAGTTTTGGAGGTATAGATGGTGTGGGGACATAAGGTTGGAGGAGGCCTTTCCAGCTATGTTTTCTTTAGCTGTGGACCAAGAAGCCTCGGTGGAGGACTATCTCTTATGTATAAATGGCCAGTTCACCTGGGATTTGCACTTGAGAAGGAATCTCCAAGATTGGGAGGTAGGGGAATACGAGGAGATGATGGAGAATATCTACTCGGTGAGTATCATTGGAAATGGGCAGGATGCATTGAGATGGTTAGCATCAAGGAAAGGAATTTTCCGTGTGAAATCCTTTTACAACTTGCTAGTAGGTCAAAGAGGGGCAGACGGGTTTTGGTGAAGATTTGGTCTTATGGTGCCCCTTTGAGGGTAGCGTTCTTTGTTTGGTGTGCAGCTTAAGGGAAGATCCTTACCATCGATAAGTTGATTAGAAGTGGTCAAATAGTTATTAACTAGTGTTGTTTATGTAAGAGAAACGAAGAGTTGATCTCTCATGTCTTTCTTCATTGTACAGTTGTACAGGAGTTTTGGACTCTCATTCTATCTATTTTTGGGATGTCCTGGGTCTTTCCCGAAGGGGTGGTTCAAGCACTGCTGACTTGGTGGGCTGGGAGAGTGGGCAGGAGGAGATGAAAACATGGGTCTTGGCCCCGTTTGGCTTGATTTGGTTGATTTGGGGGGAAAGAAATAGGAGATCCTTTGAGGGGTTGGAACAGCCGATGTATAGATTGAAAAGCAACTTTGTGGCTATTATGTATAGTTGGCTTGCGGGTAGATCCGTACCCAATTTAGGCCTTTTTTTGGACTTCATTGATACTTTGGAAGTGTAACTAGCATTTTTCTTTGGGCCTTTTGTCTTTGCCTTTTTGGTACATGGGTAGCAACCCCTTGATGCTCTTCTAATACATTTATCATATTACTTATCAAAAAAAAAAAAAAATACAATTTTACAATTTCATTTAATTTACTCATGTTGTATTTTCCATTTCACTCACATATTTAGCATTTTAATAACGTATTTATATAAACCTTTAGCCATTATAAGTTTAATTATATAAATTAAATGTCATTATAAGTTTAATTAATTATAAGACATATTGCATAATGTAATTAAAAATGTTAAAAAATTTTGATTTAAAAAGGGCCAGGCCCATTGGCCTACCCAGCCAGGCCTGAAGCCCAAGCCCTATCATAGGCCTGGTACCCCTAAGGGCTGTGGGCTGGGCCTGGGGGTTTTTCATTTTGGCCTGAACTTTTGTGGGAGCCCGCCCAAGGGAGAACCGGGCTGGGTGGGCTGAATTTACATGCCTAATTATGTAACCCCCTCAATATGCGAACTAACTTAAACAGTGAGACAAACTTGAAGGAAAAATATCTAATAGTTAAAATTTAACCAAAATTTGCTTGTGCAATATCACAAATGTGTCTCATATTAAATTCCCTATATGTGCATGCCCTTGTTAACACGATCACATGACCAGAGACCCCATGCAATATTCCTGCATAATCTGATTTCATAACATGTAACCATCTGGGGTGGTTGTTGAATCATTGGTACCCAACTTCAAACCAGCCTGAATTTAATATGATCTCAATCCCCCTATCATATCTGTTTTGAAGTCAAACAAGCAAAGCAGCTGCTAGTGCAAGAGTTTAAATCTGCTTGTCTTTCTGTCGTGGCTTTCTGTAATTTAGAGAAATTTGGTATGATTTTCTTCTTTCTTCCCCCTTTTTTCCCTCCTCCCGAAAATAGGTTTGCTGCTCTGAGTTATACTGCTACGTTTTGATGTTTTCTTGTCGAAGTCTCTTTTCATATGGCTGATATGCTTGGTTCAACACAATGCAGTAACCACCCCACCCCCCCCCAAAAAAAAAAAATAATAATAATAATATAAAAAAAGAAAGGGGAAAATCATGTGGCATATATCCCATAAAAGATAACATGGTATTTGTTAACTTGCAGATATGCAGTGGCACACAGTCTGGTAAAGTGATCCATGAAAAGCACTTACTTTCACTTATTCCTTTTATTCCAAAACTTGTATTGCAAGTGGCGGCTTACTGGAAGTCTCATATTCTACAGGTTTGGCTCATTTTTTCTCATATTAGTTGGGACTAAGGGCTATTCCATAGCTATTTCTCATCTCATTTTGTCTCTTTTGATGAGGGCATCTATTTAAGTACTATGGTGGGTTTAATAATTGTAAGTTTGAATAATTCGGACTTCAATTGCAGGCTTTTACGAAAATTTTCAAAAGTTGCAATCTCGAGTCTTCACTGAAATGGGCTTGCCTTTCTGCAATAGAAGAAATGCTAGTTCCTGTAAGCTCTTGGTTTTATACTTCTGCTGTTGTCATTTATAATTTAAATTTTATTTTTAATTTTTATGGTTCTGCCTATAGTTATCCATGATTTGCATCCCTATAAAGCTTTTTTTTTGGGACTGTTCTCAAGCAAATAATAAATGATTCTCTCTCTTTCTTGGTTCTTTCCTACTTTCAATTCTAATAAATTTTTTATGCCAATCACAGAGACAAGGCTCGCATCACCTAGATACAAGTGATCCAGAAATGTTGGACTATCAGATTTCTTGGATAAGAGAGCTTCCTTTATTGCTAATTATGTTAGGTGATAAGGACCCATTACGTTCGAGGGTATGCATTTACTTTATCTAACTAGTGCTTGTTTATACATCTTCTCTAGAAATTGGAGATATTGGAGGTGATGTGTTAGAATCTTAGCTTCCTAGATATTCACATTTGAAGTTTTCATAGTCAATTATCACATGGCTATTTTTCCTGCGTGGTTGCAATTCTCCTTGCAGAGTGTATTGAGTCTTCTACTCCAGCTGGGAAAATGTGCTGTTTTGAACACTTCCTTTGCACAGGAATATGAAAACATGCAGTACTCATTAGCAGAATTTTACTGCACATGCATGGATGAAAGTAAGAATTAACTGTGAAAATTTTGTGTTGATAAATGGTACTTATTTATATGGATCTGAGCTCTGTTAATTCTTTTGGTGATGCGTTTCTATTTTGCAGGAAATATATCTTATGGTCCTTTTATTAGGCTTGATAGAGATGCTCAGGAGCTTTCTGTCTGTTGCATTTATTATTTCTCTTTTGTGGACTCTCTTCTGCTGAAATCACTAGCTTGGTGTTGCTTATGTGAGTACATCTGTTGTTTCAAACTCCATTGTATCTTAGATGCATTGACAAGTTTATGTTGTTGCATTTCTATCATTTTGATGCTAGGTGTTTGATGTGTGTTTTCAGTACTGACAGCAAATAATGGCTTGGAGTCATCATGTATATGCATTTACTTATGCCTTGCATGTTTTTATTTCCTTTATTTTAACTTCAAGTGGTGTTTTTCTAATTTCTTTTAAATTCATCAAGAACCCATGTTACTGAAAGGCTTGCATAACACTAAAACACCACGTTCACTATTCAAAAGTGTTCCATCTCATTTTAAGGATGAACTTGCCCATGTTTTTTAGTTGTCCTCCTTTGTCTAGTCCAAAAACATTTTGGTGGGTAGTCTTTTATGGTAATTTCTGGCTTTAGGATTCAGGAAAACTATGCCTTTTGTTTATTTGCCCTTCCTTCCTTAGAACTACATCTCTTTTGCAAAACAGTAGTCAGTTTGGGATTCAACATTATGAAAGATTCTGGTATCCACTTTGTGAAGCTACTTAAGGAGAACATTTTTGTTTTTCATCTCTCTCTCTCTGTCTGTGACTGTAAACAGTTGGGGAGAAGCCCTCTGGTCCTATGTCATGAAAATTATTGCCATATATTTTTAGGAAAATATAGTTAAATGTATTGGAGTTGTAATAAGCTGAAAAAATATGGAGAGTACTAAATGATGTATGCTGTAGTTGCTAGGTATCTATTTTTTTTAAATTACATACGTTGAAATTGGTGTAAATCATCAAAATTGAGAAAGATTTTTCTCTATTGAAAGCAATGCATCTTGAGAAGTTGGCACTTTAAGATGGATTTAACTATGTTATTGTTTTCTGTTAATCAGAATTATTTTTTGTCTTGCCAATTTATTCCAGATAATGGTTTGGAACCATTTGTAGTACTCCGAATCATAGAGGTTCTACATTCAGCCTATAAAGTTGGACATATCCAGATTGCCGATTACATTAGTTTCTTCATCACCTTACTCTCATGCTTCAAAGTTTTTCCTGGTATGTTGGATATGTTTACTTGTCACTCATTTATTTTTTCAATAATAAGTATCCTCTCACATTTGGGTTCCCTTGCCTATTGTAAGCATGAATTCAATGTGATGAATTTTGCAGTAGGCTATGAAGTTTTGTGTTGATAGAAGGCATTGTTCCCTTTTGAGTTCTTAGAGGAGGGAGGGAGGAGAGTAGTTCTTTTTTTTTTTTTTTTTTTTTTTTTTTTGGGGGGGTGGGTGGGTGTTTGTAACAGATAACCTCCGTGGGATTATAATTGTGGGATCTATTCTTCAATTTGTGCTTTGATGATCTTGCAGAGTCTTCATGTAATCTCTGGTCATATCACCAACTTTTATCTTTTCCATTTAACACACAACTTATTTATTTATTTATTTTGATAAGTAAAGTATCATTAAGCAATATATGCCTTCCAAAGGGGGTGAAACCTTGTACAAAAATACCATGGACAAAATCCCTCAGCCTATATATCCACAAGCTAGGATGCACGGACATTTCTAAGAAAGTGCCGTATCTGTGTTGGACATGGACACTCGTCGGACACTTCTCGACACTTGTCGGACACTCTCCAAACATATCCTTCTCTATTTTTTTTTTTTTAAATTTAGTGAGAACCGGACATACTTTAGACACTTGGGGGACACAAGAACACTCACTAAACACATTGCAAGTTTGAATAAAATAACTTGGAATCGAATGCCGGACAAAGAAGTGGTGGATTTATGCTTATGTTTTAAATTGTAAACTTGTTTTTAGCTTGTTTTATGTTAAATGATGTTTAAATTATGGATTAAATGGTGCTTTCATGTTGAGTTATTGCTATTTTTTAAATATTTGTTGTGGTTTTTGCATGTTACGTTCATATATATTGCAAATAAATATATAAAAAAATATATATTTGGCCATATTCTTGTCGTGTCTGTATCCTCATCTTTTGAAAATCGCCTTATTTCGTGCCCTTATCCGTGTCCATATCCATATCCATATCCGTATACATGTCAGTGTTCATGCATCTTAGTCCACATGCATATAAAAATTCGTTGAAATCCCACATGGTAGGAAAGACAAAGAAGCCGACTCTTCCAACCAAAAATAGTGGGAAACGAGAATAATTCCCTTTAGACAATGAATTGGACTCTCCACTCCTTCAAAAGCCCTACGATTTCTTTTGACCCAAATGTACCACAAGACACGAAGTGGAATAATCCCCAAGCTCTTTTCACCCTCCGTCACAGAGAGCTGCGATCCCAACAAGCTGATAGGGCAGACACAGGAGATGGCATAACCCATTCCACTCCACTCCTTTAGACAATGACCTTGCATATCCCTTTCGTTATTTCGAAGCGATAAAACTTCACTTTGTAGAATATGAGATTGTTCTTCAGTGACAAAGCTTGACACTGGTGAAGGTGAAGCCTGAGGACTCAAAAGTTACTTTCGAAATCTTCTCTTCATCCCCCCTGCACCTCCTTTCAATTTTCTAGACTTCATTAATTTTCAGTTGGAGCTTTAAAATTCCTATTTAAGAAGCCCAAGTTGTTTCCTCTTAATTTGTTCAATCCTAATACACCAAAGAACCCAAAACCAGTAAATTTACTGTCCATGTGTATAGTTTGAGCCTTGAAACGGCCATGAGGTTTTTTCCTTTTCTCTCTGGTTAAACTCTCAACCCATTGCCCTTTTATACACCCCTACAAACTCTAAAACCCTATACCTTCAATGGGCCATCTGGCCATAAAAGAAGTAATAATAATCAGCCCCAAAGTCTCTTATTTTAGTGCTTTTCTATATTGGTTTCAGTAACACTACTTGTAGAAGATTTAATGGATCATGGTACAAAGCGTCACTTTTTCCATTAAGTAAAATGCTTCTATAGGTTTATTGTTTAGAACTTTAAACTTTAAGGGAAACAAAATAAAGTATTTTTTCAAGTGTCATGGAATCATTATCTGGGGATTTTGCCAAATTTAAATGCTAAGTACCTATTTCTTTTATAGGAAATCAAATTGCATAAACAATCCCAAAGAAACTATTTGTTTAACCATCAGGGCTCTTAGGGCAACTGTTCATTTTTGTTTGTTGAAGGAGCCTTTAGTGGTCTCTAGAGCTGGATTTAAGGAACTACCTTAAGGGTGGAGGACTGGAAGAGAGATTAATGAGCACAAACTCATCACATGTAACATAAAAATAAACCACTTTCTAGCAATTTTTTCCCCCTAAAAAATATTCTGTAGCATATAACCTCCTTTTTTTTTTGTTTCCCTCTATTCCTTATTTTGTTAGTACACACTTGTGTAGTGTACCCCAAGTATTTGGGATAGCGTCATTGTATTTGAACCTTGTTCTGCTTAATTGGCTAAGATTAGATTTCAGATACTGTTTTTATGTTGTCTTAAGAAATATATTAAAATGTTTTGTTTTTTCTGATTGTGATTTACATTCCTTTGTGGAGGGTTTCTTTACAATCATTTTGGTGTGAAGCTTGGCTGCAACTTACCTCAATATGGTGACTGTTATTGTTCACAAATCTCAAGTGTAAAATGTTCATGTCTCCAAAAATCAAAAGCTAATTGGTAACATGATAAACATAATCCACTATCCTTCACCATCCATCTTTGTCCAAACAAGATTTCCAGTCAGTTGTTGATGATTTTAAAGCAAAGTAATAGCATCATATGCAACTGTTTAATATGGTTGAAACTTTATAAATATGTCTCCTTTATCAGGAAACAGAAGGGTTTTTCCCTCTCTGTGTCTACCAATATTGTGACTTATTTTTTTTTTTAAGAGACAATTCATTTTGCTCCTGAACAGAACTATGGCTACTAAGTTTGTTATATTTAGCATGACCAATGGCTTTTGGTATGCAGAAAAGAGTTGTCCTATCTCAGACAATGATGAGATCTCAAATCGTGGAACTTTTAAGTCAATCACTAGTGTTGTCTGCTCTTGCCTGTTGCAGATAGGTGATGATTATGTTGTTTTCCAGATACTAGAGAAAGTAGTACTCGATCAGATTGTGAGTTTACTCAATCATCCTCATCTCATTATCTATTTGTCTTGTTTACTCCTGTTTTTACACTTTCTTACTATGTCTCGGATAATTTCATCATCATCTTGGTGTTTCCATTGATTCATTATTTATTTATTTCTCTTAGAGTTGAGGGTCCACAAAAGTTTCCCTGCAAAAGTAAACTTCTTACCGTAGCCTTTTTTTATTTTTTTATTTCAGTCACTGAAACCAGCTTTGGACAATTTATGTGCTCTGCTTAGGATGCTTATTGCACTTGATTCTAGACCCACAAGACTTTCTCAACAGAGTATTATCAAGCTAAGCAATTTCCTTCCAGGATACTTAATTGATGTTGTGTCTGTAAGTAATTCTTCTCCTCGAACTTTTGTGGCGACCAATTTATGAGATTATATCTGGAAACTCATTTAATATTTCCTTCATATCAACTTATTTGTTTTTCTAATTTAGCAGGTAGTGTTGGTTCTGAGAAGACTCAAACTATTCTATTATCTAAGATTCTAGCAATTTGGAAGGTTCCTTCTTCCCCCCACCCAAGGGAAAAAAAGAAAACCCAAAAAAAAAAAAGAATTCTGTTTCTAATTTAGCTTGATGATTCTTGTTTTCATTTGTGAACTATTAGTTTCTGCAGTAGAAGTCCAAATTTGGTAATAAAATATTTGTGATTTTATGCACTGACTTCCTTTCTAAACTAAAGAAAGTTGAAACTTAGGAAAACTATTCCAGTCTATTATAATGACGTAGTTTTGAGCCTTTCGGCTGCCCACCAACTTAGTTGAAGTTGTGGAGAGAACAAAAAATTATGATTTAGAAATACTAAATTCCTATTTAACAATTTGGCACGATTCATCTGATGTTTGGTGTTTTGAAACACTTTTAACTGTATTTAGTTTCTCACTAATAGCAGACTGCTCTAGGTTTCTGCAAGTAACTATTACTTTTAAAGTTGGCTAGGAATCATAAATTTTTTTATCTCCGTTCAAATTTCTGTGGCTTTTAACTCTATTCATCTGATGTTTGATGTTTTCTTATTTTATCATGCTGCTTCTTCGGCCTCTTCTTTTTATTGCTTGTAGCCACTTACTATTGGATCTTTCTACTTTTGATGCAGTGCTTTCCAGAAGATGATGATGAATCCTGCGTCCCAGTCTTTAGAAGTACAAACCATTATTATCTCCTGCCTTGCTTTTTCTTGTTTTATAGGAGTGACAAACTTCTGAATCTTGTTTTAAACATGATGGGATCATTGGTAACTGATAAGAGGTCATCGCTCTTTTCTCATGCTACTGACCATTCTAGTAGGATAAGTGCAATTGTTTCTCTCATCCTACTGATGCATAAGGATGTTAAAATCCGGAAAATTCTTTCATCATGCAAAGCAGAGATTGACTTGATTTTACAGAACATACGTGTAATACAGGTATGATTTTGCACCTCAAGCAAGACACATTATTGTCCTATTAGCCTTTAAATTTTACCTTCCATTGGAAGGCAACAGAACATTATCCAAAAATGTGCTTATGATTATTTATGGTGAATTGAAGCATGTCCTATGTGAATATATAGTTTCTATTTCATGTAGAACAGAATGTGCTGAGATAGGAAATATGACTAGGTCGGGACAATGCTTCAAACCTGACCATTTGAGAACCACGGAAGGACCAAGTAAAAGTTGATAACTTTAGATATGATTCACTATGATATAATAACCAAACTTCATTTTCCATTTTCCTTCGACAAATTTCGTTGACTAACAAAAATAAAAGTCGTCAGCACAGCCAAAACTTAGATTTCCCCACCAAGGAGCTTCATTTGCGGAGTATGTACTTGAAATGTTGTACTGTATGGTTAATTAATTTGTTATCTGCTGCTCCCACTGCCTTTAATTGTTGTAGTTGTTTCTTATCTTAGGACAGTTGCAATCTGATTTTTGCACTGTCGCACATTAGGTCTCTCTTTGAACGGTTAGTGACTAAATAGCCTGACACAATTGTTATGCTACTAGCAACTACTCCTCAGATGAGTTACATTGCAAATGTTAATTAATTCTCCTCCACATGGTCAATGCAGTCATCTGAGGAAATCAACATGGTCATTGAAGAAAGGCACAGAATACAGTCTGCAGTTGATCGATTAAAGACCATAACAAGTATGTCATTCAGTGAAAGCCGATAATCTAGAAGTATACATTTACTAAACAACCTGCCCAGTAAGTCTTCTTCCTTCTAATTTATTTGTTTGTGGCTAATCAATTTCCTTATTTATGGGACACATGATTTTCTGTTCGACTTTGTAATTTTGTTTATAGGTTAAAATCACTTGAAAGACATCTTTTAGGTAATATTCTCTTATGTTTTACTGGAGAAAACATGAAAATGCAGCTGGATGTCTGTATATATCAAGAAGCATGTTACACCCCTAGTGACATCAAATGTTTGGTGGTTCATTTCGTTATAGGTGGTACCAATTTTTTTATTTTCTAGTGTATACCAGGAAGCATTTCATGCCACTATTGACATCATATTGGTTGTTCATTTCATTATAGGTGGTATTAATTTTTATTTTTTGTTTTTGTAATTAGATGAAAGTGGGAAGAAAATTCACAGAATGCCCTTTACACCAAATCAATAATATGAACAAATCCATCCATGTTTTGATGGACAAAAGGGAAACTTTCATTGATAGATGCTCAATCTGATGGATTGAATTGGATACTAGTTGTGCAAGTTTCCAAGGATCAGGCGTTCTAAAGTTTGAAGATTGTGCAAGAGTGGCTATTTGGAAGAAGAAGAAGAATATCTTGGGACATTGTAGCTAAAAAGTATTTGACCTTGCAACCAATAAACCATGGAAGTTTAAAGAAACATTTATACTTAAAATTTCTGCAGAATAAGAAAGTTCTGGATTTTAAATGCAGGACAACTTTAGAAAACTTGGACTAATACTGCCTATAAGTGGAATAGTGGTGGGTTTGGTTGTTGAAAGCTTCTAGGGTTAGGGTTCTAAGAGAGACAACAATTTAGGGTTGATTGAAATGGCTAAAATTTGGCTTGATTCTCACATTTCAGATCGCATGATTTCCAGATTTGGCACAGTTTGGAGGCTTGAATAGTGGCTAAATTAGGGTTCTGGACGATAAATTGAGGGGCAATAGGCAGGGAAGGAATTAGGGTTGATTGGGTGCGATTGGGTAGGCTGGTAGAGTTATGCAAATCACTCAAACACAACCTCGCATTTTCATTACTCTTCATTGAAAAGAAGATGACATGTATATTCATAGGCTGTCAAGCTTCTCTTAGTTCCACTAAGATAAGGACTCCAAAATTAGGAAATTAAGATACTTTGACTAACTAGAATACTCAATACATAAGAAATATTCTATTTATGTTCCAATAACAAAATTTGACTCATAACACGACCCACGAGTGACCCGTGCAGCCCATGTCCAGCAAATTACAAATTTACCAGCCTATCTATCTAAGACCTAATAAAAACAATAAATCTGTCAAATGGAGTAGTATCCTATGAAGTATAGAAAAGAATACCTTTCGTGGTTTTATAAAGTACCTTTCAAAAAAAAAAAAGTGTAGAAAAATAACACTCAAATTAACCCTAAACATGATTTTATAAAGTCTAGAGGGTGTGCCATGTGAAGTACTGGATTAGCTCTTTTCTGCTTTCCATGCTCATTGCCTCAACATTTCCATGGGATCCCATTCTTAGTTAAATGATTGCACACCCTATAGGATCTTAATCAGATTTACTATTTTAATTTTTTTTAAAAAGTCAGCTTTACTATTTTATTTATTATTTTTTTAATAAGTTAGATTTACTATTTTCATATAGATATCTCAAATTGAAGTTACAAAAGATTTAGTCAACTAACAATGAAGGAATGTCATGCATCGAAAGTATTATAAACGAACGGGGGACAACCGGACTCAAAGGCTAATTCTGTTATTTGAAAAGTCTCAAAGGCTAATGAGAGATTTAGGTTTACTAATTTACCGTCTCCTATCAAGCCTTGAAACAATATATTTTAGTTTGTTCACCACTCTAATTTGGTTGTGTGGCAACATGTTCTATAAAACTAACAAAAATTAGTTGAAAACAATGATAACTGTTATTTATAAGAAAATTATCTTGTAAATATTCTCATATTTTTTATTCTAAGTTTTTTTTTTACCAATGTTTATCCTGAGTAGGAACACATTTGATTCTCTATATACATATATATATTTGCTCTCATTTTTTTGTTTCGAATTTTACATTGTACTTGTCAAGAATAATATGTATTAACCTATACGTATAAGTTATAACATACCTTTTCCTATCATTGTGTATTTTACTAATTATAAAAACGTACTAACTTAGATCTTGCCTAGGAAATTAATTATTTAAGTTTTCTATTAATGTTTTATGTTTTTTCTTTAATTTTAAGTCGGGCAGTTTTGGGTCAATTCAATAGGTTTTGGAAGCCAAATATAGCCCATGTCTTGGCCTTTTGCTTTGGCCGCAAAAATTACTTGGGCTCCAGCTTTGCTTGGTCCCCAAGTTCTTTTAGCCACCAAATTGGGCCCCTATGATATGTGATGTAATATGTAGATGTTTGATGCATCTTTCTTAGGTATGAATGCCTAAGAACCTTGGTGGGATTGCCTAGGCCTTTTTCTCACCTTCTTCTTCTCTTCCATTCTCTCATTCTACTTTATTTTTCTGCAGTTACTGATCTGCTTACTGGATTTGCCATTATTCCCTCATTGAATTCACCCTTTAGCCTTTTAAACCATAACCTGCATCCCAAAACTATTATCTAACCTTTCCTAATCATCCCTAACCAGTTTCTTCTAGCCATGCCGCAATTTTAACTTTGATGCTGAAAAGAAAAGATCCTGCATAAAAAACAAGTGAATGCAATTTTTGGAAATTTACGCTTGAGGTTGATTTGATGAAGTCTTCTTAGAAGAATGAGAAGAGCTCAAAAGACTTAGTTGATACTGATAGACTCGAAGTATAGGCTGAGTGTCTTTTTCCTTGTCTTTTCAGTGAACTTAATCAAGCAGCACTTCTTTCGCTCATTCACACTGCACTCCCATTTCCAATTCATTCTGCATCAAACATAAGTGAATGCATTTTTTGAAAATTTATGCTTGAGATTGATTTGATGAATTTCTCTTAGAAGAATGAGAGAAGCTCAAAAGGCTTATAGCTGATACTGAGACTCAAAAGTATAGGTCGAGTGTTTTTTTCCCAAGTTTTTTCAGTGAACTTGATCAATCGGCACATCTTTCTCTCATTGACACTGCGTTCCCCTTTCCAATTCATGCATGATGGCTCACAATGACAATAAAAACTTGGCAATCACCTGTTTCTCCATAGACCTGTATTTAGTTGTGTTAGACATCTCTTTTCTTCTGTTTGATTTCCATAAGATGAGAGAATAAAAGATGAATGAAGAGTCTTTTGCTTTAAGATTTTGTGAACATTCCTTGATTGATCTCACACGGGTAGTCTGGTTGTGGTTATTCATAAGCAACCTTTTGTAAATCTGACAAAATTCCAATTTGTCTTTGTATGGAATATAAGTTTAACCGCCAAAATTATTTTCTCACCCACAAACTGACATTTGGTCTCTAGTTATTGAAATTGGATAAGAAGCCAACGTGCTCAGAGGGATTGGTAACGGGATTAACTGCTAGTCAAACTGTTCTCTTGTAGATTGAGAATGCTTTTTAACCTTTAGTTTGTTTTGAGATGAATCTGTTTCTTGCTCCACTTGTGTATGCAGGGGTGGAACTATGTAATGGGGGCAGGGTGCCATAGCAACCCCAGCTTTTGTATAACCCTCCTATATATGACTTTGCAAAGATTTATTTTACCGGCACCCGCCACAATTTAAAATCCTCCTTAAGGCCTTAAACCAATAAAACATCAAAATTTTTGTCTAGACAACTATGGGTCATATACATTTTTTTCTTATACATCCTAACCTATGAAGCACGGACATGCCAAGATGTGTGTTGGAGCAGTGTCGGACGCCAAGGATATAGATATGCCTAGGACACGGCTGGATATGTGTCGGACACACCTCATGGTGTATCCTGTTTTTTATTATCATTATTTGACTTGAACACACCTCATGGTGTGTCCTGTTTTTTATTATCATTATTTGACTTCGACGCGGCTGGGACATGGCTGGGAAAGAGAAGGTTTCATTTTGAACTAGAAAATGACTATTTCTTATATTTTTCAGCAAAGATAAATAAAATCAAATATGAAAAAAGAGAAGACGCTGCAAAGGAAGAAGAAGAAGAAGAAGAAGAAGAAGAAGAAGAAGAAACATCAGTAAAGGGAGAAGAGCATCAACTGTGAAGGAAGAAAAAGAGGAACCAACGAAGTAAGAAAAGCAAGGAGATGCAGCAGCAAAGGAAGACGAAGAAGAAGAAGCAACATCAGTGAAGGAAGAAGAAGAAAGAGAGGAGAAGAAATGAAGGTAGAAGAAATACCTGTTGAAGAGCTCTAATATGCTTTCACAGGTCCTGCCTGTTCTTTGATGAAAGCCCTTTTATTTAAGGCTGAGCCTGATTAAAGGAGATAGGCACTGCTTTATTAAAAGTTGAGCCTATGTACCGAGCCTAGGTTGAATGTGGGCAAAGCACTTATTCCTATACAGGGATGTGTATGCTTTGGAAAAACAATTTATTTGAGATAACATCAAGTTATTGTATTTATTTAAAAAACATAATTTGAGAAATTATATATATATATATTTTGTTTATATATTTTTCGTGTCCCTGACGAATACATGTCCTCATTTTTTCAAAATCACTGTGTATTTATATCTGTACCTGTATTCGTACCCGTGTCTGTATAGGTGTTCTTATGTCCTAACTCAATAAAGTCAATAGTTAGTGGAGTTTCTATTGCGCACCAATCTGTCAAAACGTTGTCTAGTTCACAATTTTCATTTTTGGTGTAGAAGAAAATTTTGTGAATCCTCTATTTGGGTAGTTGATTTTATAGATGAGCTTAATCTTCGAGTTGAACTCTTTTGATGATATATTCATTTGTGTTCGTAGGTTGCGCTTTTATAATTATATATACTTTTTGCTGATAAAAAAAAGTTGAAATGTAATAAGAAATAGTTAATTTGTTCCTTCTTTTATCATATTTTTGCTGAGTCTGAATAGAAGCTGGTTTTATTTTTCATGTAGAAATTTTATCTTGCATCCGAATATATTTCTCATGCTTGAACTTAGAAACATGAGCAAAGAAAAAATATGACAATTATATCACTAGATGAAAACTTGTGTTTCAAGTTTTGGCACTTTCAAAACAAAATCCTTGTTCTGCCCCTGCATGTTTGTATGTGTGTTTATATACAGTGCTCAACAAAACAAGGGAATTTGGTGGCGAATATAAAGGTTGGAAAGAAAGAGGGTACCACTTGCCTATAAGTCCAGTGGTATGTTGTGTTTACCTAGTTGTATGTGTATATATATGATTTCATATAGCTTAGACAGTTATAACTTTGGATATATATGTGCATATAAAAGCATCAATGATGTATTTTGAGTTTAATGCTTAGGTCCTTTCAATTCCATTCCAAGATAGGGACCATGTGTTTTCTGTCAGACTTATGTCCAATGTAGTACTTGGACCCATTAAGGGGATCGATCTGGTCTATTATGCTTCAACTGACCTGTTAGGGTCTAGTTGGATACAATTGCTTTAATCTAATATTCCTTTTTCGCATTATAATTTCTGAAAGTTTTATGTCACGGACAAACGGACTTGTGTTACCATAATACTTTACTATCCTAGCGATTTATATTTTTGGAACGCTATTCCGAAACATGGTGTTCTAGTGTATCAAAACGGTGAATTTAGCGATCCAATGCGATTTTAAACTTTTTTTTATTTATTTCTTTAAAGGTCACCTAATGAAGGAAAAAATCAAATATAATGAACCAAAATGTTGGGAGAATAGAATGTTGGCATAACAATATGTAAAAAATGGGCCATAATACTCGTAGAAGGTCTATTTGAGATGATTAATTTGAAAAAACATAGATCATATATTATTAAATGTCTAATTGTTAAATAAAATTGTCGAAGTACCTTAATTCTAATAGTATAATTTATATAGGTCTACCCCTAGCGTATTATATTTTAGAATATGTGGCGTATTCCATTTCCGTTCCACGTACCTGAACATTCCGAGTTTCAGATAATATAGGGACGAACAGTGAACAAGAAAATAAATAGATTTGGTTGATGCAGTTCCTTGTAACAAGTAGTTTTCTGCACTTAGCCAGCCTCCTTGGCATTTTTTCTCCACTTGATTATGAGCCGAAGTTGCCTTTTGAGACACGCTCAGAGGATGCATCACATAGAATGCAAGCAACCTACATGCCTATTAAAAGGATGAAAAGTGCATCCAATAAGGCTAAGGCTGAAGAGTAGGACCTAACATGTATTCTATTCTAGAATCAAGAATTGTTGAATGTTAAGTCTATGGTTGAAGAATGTCCCAAATAAGGTTATAACTCAGTGTGGTTGAAGGCTACACAAGCCCTAAGGCGGAAGAAGCCTTGGTTTGGATGTCTTTAACCTGCGTAAGTATAGTTTATGTCAGGGTGACCAGGTTGTCCAGGTTGGGAGACTAGATAATTTCTTTCACACATTTTTATTTTTTTGAGGTCTGTTTGTTTATCAATTACCATGTTCGTTTATCCAGCGGTAGTAATTTCTTTTACAAGAAAAAGTTAAAAGGACGAGGAGTTGAGATAACTAGGGAATAGAACAAGAATGGAAGTATACTTCACAAAGAAATAAAAAATAAAAAAGAGAGTAAAAGCATGCAATATACAAGGGGATGAGGCAATCCTATTTTATGTAGCTTTTAATTGGTAGCCGTGGATATGTTATACACGAACATAATTATCACTTTATTGTGGAGATATCTAATGTATTAATGTATTCCATTTGCGTAAGGTTAGCTGCCCAAGAACTCAACCACAGCCCTACTGAACCTACCCTGGTAACAGATTGAGGTTTTGAACCCAATAACCTTGATTGAAGTTGGTATTTTGGGATCATTATTTTCACTTATCTGAAAAACAAGGAGGGAAACATTATACTTGCTGATGATCTGTTGGGGGTTTTAGCTTGCAAGTCATGTACCCCTCATGATATAACACACCTGAACCATTGATAGATCCTAATCTTTCTTCGAGTGTAACTGGAATTTGATTATTTAAATAGGTAATGTGTGACGAGCTGATAACAAATGTCTCATAGGTTTATCTTTTCTTTTCTTTTCTTGTTTTTCTTTCAGCGGCCATGTCTATCAGCCAGTGAGACCTGAGGAATGTGATGAAGTTCTCAGCTGATGTTGGTGTGTGCATTTCAAATTCAAGCTTGTTTTTCAGTAAATATGATGAGCCTTCTAGAGCAACCTAGAAGGTATCCGAGGCTGAAGGTTGTGGTTTGAAGCCCACCAAGGTCGGTTAGTAGCAGCCGCGGCCACGTCCAGAGCGGCAGCAGTGAGAGCTTGTACGAGTAAGTAAGATATAGGCACAACTGTGAGTCTCCTATAGCATGCTATGTATACTGCATCTGCAATTTTGAAGCTACGTAGCAGATGATCTCCCTCTCTCTGCCCGCCCCCCCGCCCCCCTCCATCTGTTACTCTCTCTCTGTTCTGCAAGCACAGTTATATACTTGATATTGTATAGCGAGATCATTTTGGATGTAGTGGATCATGTCATATGGGAACTGAATGCTGGAAAGACCATAATTGGGAATTGTTTGATGGTTTTTCTCTGAGGAAGAGGTGAAATATAATGAACTTAAATTCGGGACTACTATTCGAAATCTTATGAAACACTGGATTCGTTATCTCAGTTAATAATTTGATGAGCGAAGTTATTACACAATCTCTCTCTCAAATAATCACAAACATGCCCGGCGTGTGACTCCAGGAATTTTTGTTGATTGGGTCATGTAAAAACTTGGTACTTCTGCAAGTGCTCTCTATGTTTCATATTTTATACATAATAATCTCATTGTTATTACTATTAAATGCATTCATTGCTAATATATATTACAGAACATTTATTTATTCATTAATCTCTCATTTATTTATGCTATCGATGTTGTAAAGAGCTCTCTTAATGGTTACAGTTGCAACCAGTAACAAGAATTCTAGTTTTACAACCAAATGAATATTTTTGAAGAAAATGGAGTGTTCATATTTTAAGAATTTACTCGTCCAAAAACTCATCTTGTATTACAACAAAAATGTAATTTTAGTGTATATTATTATCAGTTAATAGCACTTAATTTATTTTTTTAATTATTATATCACATTAAATAAATTATCTGCTGTAACACTTGTATCAGAATGTTTATTCATGTCTCAAACTTTAAATGACGTTTACAAGGTAGCTTCGTATTGCATAGAATAAAATATTATTTTGTTATAATATAATGAATTATATTTGTTTTATACACAATAAAATCATACATGCCAGGTGAGATAAACAAGGTCGGAAAAAATAATAAAAAATATTATTTTATAAGTTGAATGGGGCAATTGTCCATGTGATCTCACGATAAAATCCACCCTTGGACAGTGGGAGGTTTCATTGCGTTTCTTTTTCTTTTTCATTGGATCGCTAAGTCAATGGTTTAGGTAACGGGTGTAAATTTTTAGTCAAAGTATTTTTAACAAAGACTAATTTTATTTTTATAAAGCTGGTGGGTCCATTGACCCCACCTTTACTAGGTGATGCTAAGGTTGATGGTGGGATAAGTCTTGATATAAACTCATACAATTAAAAACCATGGAGTTCATCTTATCTAATCTTTTTTATAACCACCACCCTTGACCCTTTGAAGAAAAATATTTTTTTCACTTGACTTTCTTCACAAAATCATTTCTGCACAATTTTTTTCACTTCCTTTCTCTTTTCCTTTCACAAGTTCCAAACATGCCCTTAACACAACCCTGTTGAACTCACAAAAGTACTTTTGAAAACTCTCTCTGCCCATAAGAAAGAACCTTGTAGATATATATTGTCTCATGTAATCCTCAAAAAAGAAAGAAACCCAGAGTTCCTAAAGAAGGGAAAACAAAGAGTAATAACTCTGAGAGAGAGAGAGAGAGAGAGAGAGAGAGAGAGAGCTTATGGCAAGACCGGACTGCCCTATGAGCACAAGGCCGGCCCGGTTTCACTTTTTAAGTTTTAACCCAACTCAGCCGAACCGGTGATCCAAACCCAAACTTCAAGAGCTTATTAGCGCGAAAGTTCAATTACAAACGTCATTTGGCGCCATAACCCAAACAAAACCTAAGAAAAACAGATCTGTTTGTTCCAGAGCTTAACTGCTCAGAGAGGACCGACGAAGCAAACCGAAAAATGCAACCAAAGATCAGTTCATTCTTCAACTCCTCTTCTTCAGCACCCAAATCCCCGGACCCACCTCCGATTTGTGATGATTTATTCGGCAATGAAGACACAAACAAGAAAGAACCAGAAATTCGAATTACGTACCAGCGTAGAGCTCCAAACCCAGATAAGTATGAACTCTCTCTCTCTCTCTCTCTTGACCAAATTACCCTTTAACTTCGTGTTTCTTTCTCAAGAAATAGTGCTTTTGAAATTTAAAGTACACTTCAATTTGCTTGAAATCACTGTATACAAACTATCTAATGATAATTGATATTCTGGAGTCATTTATTTTGTGTGTTGTTTTTTCTTTTTCCATTCGGTGAAAAGTGGGAGCGATGGTGGACCAATCGGTGAAGTGCCGAAGAGGCCTGATTTGGGGGATTTGTTGTCAAAACCAGCATCAGCTGTATCTCGGAAAGTTTTAAACAAGAAAAGAAGCTATGCCCAGTTCCATTTAGAACTGGGTCAGTCTGATTTTCTTCTACGTACATGTACCACATGTGGGTTCAAATATGCTGCTGGTGATGAAGGGGATGAGAAGGTTCACAAAACATTTCACATGAACTACACTCATGGTATCCAATTCAAGGTACTTTTAATTAAAACAAGAAGAAAGAACTTGTGTTAAATTGTGAATATGTGGTTTGTTTAATGGTCCGCTCAGTTAAAACATTTAGATTATGGTTTAGGGTTGGCGCAATGAGAGAGGAATTCACATGCCTTCGCTACAAGGGGGCCGTATAATTTTGGTGTTGGATGATGACCCTCCTCCACAAAGGAACAAGGTTCAAATTCACTTTTGGGTTTTAGATAAGTGTGTAAATGTGGAATGCATATATAAAATTTGGAGCTTCAATTGTTGTTAGTATTGTATTGGCAGGTTCAGGAGGTTGTAAAGATGATGGAGATGGATCTTGGAGATGAGTGGATATTTCATAAGCACTGTAAGGTAATTGTCTTGGGCACTCTTTGCTTGCACTTATACCAAATAGTCGTTCGAATTTTGAAGAAGACAAGAACTTCTTATAAATTCAAAATCAGTGGGCTTATACTTTGTTATCATGATTCCTCAGTTCGGATTCATTTTTGCTAATATTTTGTAAGTATTTTTGGCTACTAGATGCATAGAAACATTTCCTTTACTCCTGATTTATGCATGAATTCTATTGTTGCTTTACTAAATCCCAAATTGTTTGCACATTAGAGTGTTCCTTGTCAATTCAGAAAACTTTATGGTTTTCCTTTCAAATTTATTCTTGAATTTTATGGAATCACCAGCTCCTAGACTGTTTTGACACTGCTTGCAGGTGTATCTGTTTGTTGATTCCCAAAGGATTGCTGGTTGTCTAGTTGCAGAACCGATAAAGAAGGCCTACAAAGTTCTCTCAAGCTCAACGGATGGAAGACCCGAAGGTACAGGTACAAAGGAAGCAAGACCAAATTCAACCACCCTCCAATTTGGTCAAGTGATTTTTCAGAGGGAAGTAATGAGAACAGCCCCCTCTGCTGCTAGTTCTGCGCTGTTGGAAGGGAACCTACATGGAGCAATATTCTGTGAAGAGGAAGCTGTCCCCGCTTTCTGTGGCATCAGAGCCATTTGGGTCAGTCCCTCTAACAGAAGAAAACACATTGCAAGCCATTTACTTGATGCTGCAAGGTAAATTTCTGAAACCAAAAAAAAATAGAAAGTTTTCTTTATTCTCTGTTTCATCTCATTTATGGGTATTTTTTGTTTGATTGCTGTTAAGCAACAATTCATCCTAACCAAAAGAAATTAGAAAAAAAAAATGGAAAAGAAGAATTTGCTATACGAAAGCTTGTTAAATTTGTCCAAGAGGGCCGTAAGGTCACCAATGGCCCCAAAAGGATACCATGTTAGGTAACCTAGAGACTCAAAAGATATAGCTGTTAAGGAATAGCCAAAACATGTATAGCAAGCTCTGACCGGGGCTGCTGAAAGAAAGGACTTAATTAAAGGTACCATAAGCATATTGGCAGCATGACGAGCTGTTAGTTTTTCATAGCAATGTATGTGGCTTAGATGACTGTATAACAGGTCCAACAACTATAGGATTTCTGTTTCATCACAGCAAATATTGCATGGAAACAGCATGACTGCATTAATTCTTGCTGGTGCAACCTCCAATTTACAAGACTCCATTTCCAGCATAACACAGGAAAAACTATAAATCTTCCAAAGGTTAATTCCTTAGATGAGGGCTAGAGCTTCAGCTTGACTATTAGGAACCACATCATAAAAGTTATACAGAGTCCCATAATAAAGAAATGCTTCTCATACCAAAAATGGTCTCTCAACTTCCTTGGTTTCCTGTAATAGTTCCTTTTCTCTTTAGCTTTAGAAAGGCTGCCTAAGCACTGAAATTGTAGATGATTAAATGTACATTTCACTCGGGGAACTTTGTGTTCAGGGAGTTTATGTGACCAATCTACTCTGATATAGACTACTGTAGCCGGTTAGGAAGGAATTTCCTAGCTTCCCAAAGTTTTCAGCTGGCAAAAGATAGAAGAAAAATCTTCACTATTGAGGAAGAAGCCTATCAAAATTCCAGACTAATCAATCTCAGTACATTTTGTAGTTCCATATGCAAGTTTAGTACTGAGAATAGTTGCAAATGCTTTTGGCGATCTGACCTTGATCTGACCTTGACTGGAGAAGCATGGTAGAGTTAGAATATTGTTACTATCACAAAATTAGCGTATACGAACCATATGAAAGTCGTTTGCTCCAGAAAATTGTTAAGCAGCAGCTTCTGGTGGAGCATCGTCCAACCAAGACTGAAATTACCAAAGGAATTTTCTCACATCAGACTTTGGAGAAGTTCGCTAATGCTTCTTTCCACATCCAATATGAGCTTATTTAGAGGAAAGAAATTGCTAGTTTTTTATTTTATTTTATCCAATAGATGTCTGTCAACATTGCATACTATCAACAAGAATTTTGATAGTCATGCTTTTCTGAGATACTTTAATTACTGAGATTTCAAGCAAAGTATTTACCATTGCAAATTATGAGTATTAGTTTTCAATTATCTCTTTAGAGAGACCAACAACCTGAACTCAGCTACTTTTCTTCCCAGAAGTTCCATTTCTCCTCCCAAAAGCCAGAACAGTTCAGGTTCCATTTCAATCCAATCTCAAACTTTCAATTCCAGAAGTTGGAGTTGGCGTTCTTTTGAACTCGTTATTAATGGATCTTCTCTTGAAAATATGTTTTTGTTGAACATTTTTGTACAGGGTGGACCTTCCGAATTTCATACTGACTTCTTGTAAACTCAAACATTCCGTTGGTAAATGCAAATTCCTTATGGTCCCTAGTGGAACTTGAAACACCTGTGTAACTTTACAAGAATTTGGCAAGCAGATATGGTTAACACTTTGTACAACCAGACAAAGCAAGTCGAATAAAATTCAACATTTCCTCTTTTCACTAAATGGCATGAATTTGAAGACTGAACCCTGTCTTTACTGCTAATTTACCAATTGATTTCATTTTTCTGATCTACTATTTTTCTTCAATGCAGGAGAACTTTCTGCCCAGAAATTGTTATCGACCACTCTCAGTTGGCATTCTCGCAGCCAACCTCAGCTGGAAAGGCATTGGCATCTAGTTATACCAGCACAGGCTCTTTCTTGGTGTACAAAACCAGTGATTTGGACTGCTAGTTATCTAGGTCATTTATCAAAACTATACATAAATTGGCTGAGCTCCAACCACTGATGAACTGATCTCATGTTTTAATTTTTTATTTTTTTATGATCTTGCTCTAGACAATGGTGTAGAGGTCTATAAATCTTTGCTGGTCAATGGATAACAAGGATTTAGGACTATCAATGTAGGAATCAAGCATATGATTTTTCACATTAAGCAAAATAATCAATGGATATTGGGTTAATATATGAGGAATTAACACTGGCTGCTCTCAATGTTACAAGAATGATACTAACCTGAAATCAACTTATCCAAAATAGGATTAATATTTTATGGAATGGCTTTGAATCATTCAAAGGCTTATTTATGTAACAGAAAAAAAAAAAAAAAAACTTCAATGCCTGTAAGAGGCCAAAATGCCAAGGCTCATACCCCATTAATTCTAAGGTATTAAGATAATCACAAACAATATTTATGCAGTGAAAGTGAAATGATAGATCTTCATCTTCATGAACACCAGTTTGTATGTCTGATGAAGTAACTCCTTTTTGTTCTCTTAATTCTCTTATTGCAGGACATTTCCTAGATCTTCACCTTCATGAACACTATATACCCAAAAATAAGTAGAGACTTAAAAGAGTAATGCAAAAATGAAAATGATCTTTAATACAATGAATTAAGATCAATACATTTAATATTTAAAAGAATTTTCAGTTTTATTATTAAATGGTGAAACAATTGAATTGAGTTCTTCCTCCTCTTTTAAAAGAATTTAGTTGGCTTGGCAAGTCAGCCAATAAGGCAGCTGACTTCTAGTTGAAAATAGATACTCCAGCCTTTCTCAGATACTTATTTGACATCAAAGAGGAATTAGAACGTACTCCAACCTAAGTCACTATCCTTCAAGTCCTTACCATCAAGTAACAAACTTTTCACTTGTTTTCGTCGAAAACATCTTGGTTCCTTGAAAAATCGAAACGAAATACTAAAGAATAATAAAATTCTAGGGTTTCAATTGAGACACAATGAAACCTTGTGAAATGCATCAAAATAAATTGCAATATACCTAAACAATAAGTTATGTTTACACGAATTTTGAAATTTTGAAAATTTTCATTAATATTGTACAATATTTATTTAGAAAAATACAAATTACTACATTAATATTTTGTCACTTTTGAAATGTTTCCAAAATAGTTATGACATATAATATTTCAAATATTTAAAAGGCTTTTGTGTTTCCGTGCTAATTCAAACTGTACACCATAACAAACTTTCGATCTTTGCTCACCATATGATGTTATCATCAATATCATAAGGAAAAGGGAAAGAAAGAGCAGAACACAAGAAAAAAGAAAGCAAAAACAAAAAATACATGACAAAATAAAATAAAACAAAATAAATCCTGTGATGTTGCAACCACAAGTTCATTAACCATAGGCTTCAAAACTAGTGAAACTCGGAATTGGAAAACAGTTTTTACTCAAGAGATGGAGACAACATTTGGAATCTCTTAATTAATTGTAGTTTACTTGAGACAGCATGATGCCAATTGAACATACATTTGGCATCATGTTGTCTCATTCTATAGTTAAATTAATTCTAGTCATTTGTCTATCCTCATTATCCTCACTTCAAACAGCTTTGGCCAATCTATTTCCAGACATTTCTTGATCATTTTATACCCAACATTGATTTACATTATTTTTACAAAGAAATATATCTTTGTAAAACTTGGGCCATATATATATATATATGAATGCATATACGCATATGAAACGGAAATATAACATATTTGTGTTGGTACAAAAACGGGATCCCAATAGCGGAAGACAAAAGTTTCATATGAGAAAACAAAAGTAAACAAGACGCTGCTTGAGCAGTTAGGGGAGCATGGACTGGATCTACCTAAATCCCTAAATCACGTAGAAAAAAACTAAATCCAAAGGGAGTGAGGGGGTATTATAATGAAAACGTTAATTTGTATAGAACTATGTAGAATGTTTATAAAAAAAATGTACTGAGAAATTTAAAAAAAATAATAATATAAAGAATTAGAATACTTTCATTCTCCATTGAAATACTAATACTATATAATATTTATAGGGACTTATTACAAATAATTATAGAATATTAAAAAAATAAGATTTGGAGTCATAAAAATAATGAGAAATATGTTTTTAAAGAGTTTCACAATATTTTTTAAAAGTATTTCAAAAGTGATTTTATATTACGTCGTAGTGATGTTTTCTTAAAGTTTCCTTAAAATTTTATAATAGATTTGCCTTCGTCATGAGTTTTCTCCTCTCAATGAGATTTTCTAGTAACTATAATTCATAAAGTTTAACTCTGATGCATTGACAATATAATTTTTTTTAACACAAGTGGGTACTGGATGTGACATGTGTCCGTAGGCTATATTTTTGTATGTTGCACTTGAATTTTAAAAGACATTTTGATACCTCGCTTGTGTAAAAAAAATTATACACTGTTAGTGTATCAAAACTAAACTCTAATTTATATACTTATATCATAGTTGTTTATCTCGCACCACACTGACTGATATGACTCGATACACATCATACCAGTGCTTATACGGTGTAAAGTGGTTTAAATACTGCACCAATTAACTTGTCGGTGGGTACCAGCTGTTCCAGACAATTTGGTTTTTTATTCCATTTCTAATTTATTGTTGTATTTTATATTAATTTTTTCGTTTGGGTAACTTTTAAATTTTTAATATAAGTGATTTATATATTTAGAATATATATACACACACAACAATGGCTAGCCTTTTGATAGTGTTTTGTTATATCAAAATATTTAGATATTTTATTGAAATGTAATAAACAATAAGTATGTGTTTTAAGTATTTTTAAAATACGTGAAATTTATGATTTACTATTTTAAAAGACTCTTTAAACTACTTATAACTTATGTAAATTCTACTATAATTAAATTTTATATTATACATTTATAGTACATGCATATAGTGTACTGATACAGTCTGATACTAATACATACCGCCTCAATAATCAAAATAGTGCATTAACAACTATAACTTATATATTATGTGCAGGGAGGACATTTAGCAACCTTTTCATGTATCCTCCTCCCTTTGGGAATTGAGACAAAAAAAAAAAAAAAAAAGGAAGGGAGAATGGTTCATTACTTTCTTTGTTTGGTCTTTTAAGAAAAAATAATTTAAATAATTTTCTCTCTTCTACTACTCCCTTTCCATTGCCCTTTTCCTTTCTCTCTGCCACAAGTTCTAAACAGGTAAGGTGGAGCCTCCGTGGATGATGCAAACGAGGCGAATGGCTTCATGACAGGTTGGAGTGCGGGGTATACACGTAAATGGTCTGACTTAAAAATGGCAATTTGGGCCCATAGCGCGACGATAAAATTTGGCGTATAAAACAGCCCCGTCACGCGTACCTCTGACACATGACTTGACCCCCAAGCAACAACCGAACACACCACGCACGTTCTACTATATGACTCTCGAAGCTGTTGTATACAAAACGCTGTACGTGTATATTTCATTCCATAAATACCCCGACCGCCTTAACTATAGTAAGCATCCCAACCCTAAAACCCCTCACCTCGTCACTCCGTTTATAAAACCCTCTCTGTTCCACACATCGAAGTGAGTCTCCCCTCCTCTTGGTGGTGGCCGGAATCCGACAAGATTGGACGGGCTTTGTCGGAGTTGGCCGGGGAAGATGGTGGAGGACGGCGGTGGGGCGACATTTCCGGTGGTGTTCTTCGACGGCGACCAGGAAATTGACATGGGTGGTGTGAGGATTCATCCGTCGCTGCAATTCAAGGATTTTCAATCGGGTCTCAGCCAGTTGATAGGAATCTCTCCGAACCAGATCACCGTCTACATCGTCGACTGCAAGAGGCCGAAGTCGTCTACGGAGGTTCGCCGGAAAATTCCCGTCACCAGTAAGGTGAATTTTGCCGCAATCGCAAAGGAAATAGACTGTTTCTTTCTCGCGGTGTTGAAGAGGACGAGGAGGAGTCGGAGGCCGAAGCCGAAACAAGGTGGCGTCGAATTCGGCGATTACTTGCCGGGAGACAAATTGCCTCCGCCGCCGGAAAGATTGCTTCTTCTGCTCCGAAACCAACCGGAGCTGAACAATCCACAGGTTTCCGCCTACGTCTCGCCGCACTACAATCAAATTGCGCTTCCGGAATTTGGGGCTTACAACGAAAGACTACAGAATTTGCAGATTCAGCGAGAGAATTATGCGACAATGATGAATTCGACTGCGATTTCGCCTCTGAATATAGATTTGGATTCGTATCCAAGAATCGAAGAGAGTATCGGGCTTTCGCCGACGATGACCCACAATCGACCCTTTTGCGAGGATTGTGCGAATGCGAGCAGGAAGGGAATTCCGGCGCCGTTTCACTGGTGCGCATTCGACACCATCACGGTAGGGTTCCGGTCGCCGGCGGGTCCGATTGCTCGGCCGCGTAAAGCTTTCCGCTGAGCGCTTTCTCTGATCGATTGGCTTGTTGAAGAAGCGCTTCTGACGCACCTCTACTTGGGGTTTGAGATTTGAATTTGTTCCTGTGATAGGGTGTACGGTAAGGAGCGTAGACCCTGGTTGACACCACAAATTAGGAGATAGTATATACAGTAGATACTGTTTAGGAGATCATACGCTATATGATGATATGACATAAATGCCCTTGGAGGAAGAAGGGTATAACGGGTGGATGAAAAAATTATCTACTGGCAGTGTTTTTTTTTTATTTTTGGGTCCTCTTTGGTCATTGGGAAGGGAATGGAAAGAGAGTTGTGGGAGGTGGGGGTGGTTTAATGGTTTGACACAAAAAGTGTGGATGTATCCAAGAAGCAATTGAATGCTTCTTTGCCTATTGATTGGGAATTTGGGATATTAGTTGCCATCTTAGTTTCCCTTTTGTGGATGCAGGATTTTGCAATTCCAATTGGGGAAAGGAAAAAAAGAAAGTTGCACATTATCCATCTGTAGTTCCATAGGAGCAAAGTTGTATGTTCCAAGTAGTTTGTTTGAATATAATTTTTTTTTACTGGCTTTTGGTTTTGGTTTATTATTTTTTTAGTAGCTCAGCTTATGACTTATTTTAGTCTAAAAAATTCGTGCAAATATCATAAGGTGGTAAATATGCTTACCCTTCTTTTGAGTTTGATAGGAATAGATGTTATTCAGTTGACATTTTACTTTCTCACTTTGTTCTTGGTTAACAATTGCTTTGTTAGTCCTCAAAACAACACAAAAAAAAGTATCATAAATAACCAGGCAATGGGAGAGGGAGCCATGCTATCCTACCTTTTTGTGGAACCCTTTTATATAATATATATATATCAATATCATACCAGACAGCTTACTGTTATTGAGTATCATATAAATATTATATATTTATAGAAATATATATATATATATATATATTTATAAAATTTGACATTATCAATATCAAGAACTATTTAATACAAAACTATTTTAACATAATACTTGTGTATTGAGTACATATTTAAAAATATTTAAAAAAACATATTAATTGCCTAGAATATATCTAACAAAAGTTTAAATGGATCATCAAAATACAATAAAAATAAATTATTTAAGAACAAATTATATAAAATCTGTCATCGGTTGCTAAATCTTGTACTGCAAGGTAGAGTTGGTATTTGATCTGTATGGAACTTGTTATTTTTTGTACCGTTTTACGTCCTATATGATATTGATAACTATGCTCGTCAAAGCCCCTAACTCAATAAAATGTTAAAATTTTTGTACAGTAGGTATTGAGTCTTATCCATTTCTTCTTGTCTCTCCTAAATTAATAAAATCAACAATCACTAGGAGCTTCTAATTATTACAGATTACAATGACTACAATCATTTTGTCTAAATTGCTTATGCAATCTTATCAGAATATAAATTAATCCGGGTGAATATCCTAAGATTTGGCTTCTCCAAACCACAGAATTCCTTGTTTAATAATTGATTTCTGTTGTGAAGAGCTCTTTCTATATTGATGTCCGGTGAAAATAATAGGCACCCTTTTTCATAAGTTTGGTGGTCCTTCATCTTATGATCAAATTAATGCGTTGGGTCGAGTAATGCTATACATAAAAAAATATTTGTACAAATTTTTCATACAAAATAATATGGCAATCTTTTCATTTAAAGCTGAAATATCCGCCTTTTTAAGTTATAATTTTAAAAAGAAAAATGTTATTCTTTCAAAAAATTTGTACAAAAAATCCTTCCAGGATGATATGACAATGATATTTTTGTAAATAAGAGCACCTATCATAAGTATTTTGTTTTAAATAAATGACTTTGATTTAACTACATCATTTTGATAATAAATACTATGTGAATTTTCTGTTTATATAGCATTACTTTTTAAAAAATATTAATATACTACTATTTTGTTGAAGTTTTGTTTTGTTTTTTTTTTTTTAGTATTGCTGTGAGACAAACCAATTTATATGCATCTCAATTAATCTTCTTCCTGATTTAATCAATAGTAGTTCATCAACGCAGTAACTAAAATATTCACGAAAAATAAAATTTTAAAAGACTAGTCTTAAAAATTGAATAACTAAAGCGGAGAGCACACCCTGGATGAACTAGCCCAACCCTGGAGTCTGAAGTTTTCTTGTGGGTTGGCTAAAGGCGTGAGAAAACGAAAAATGCTTTCATTTGATTTGATTCCTAAACCGAATCTATCTGGATTGGGTGGTTGAGTTGTCTGGGCAAAGCCTGGTTGCCTTTTTAAGTTGCAATCGATACAACACGCGGGCCCGTTCGAATGTAACTTTTTTTCACTGACTTTTACTTCAGCATATTGTTTTTTCATTAGTTAAAAACTACTTTTATTTGAAAGACAGTAAATAGTTTTTTTACTAGTAAAAATTCATAAGCCTGAGTTAAAATTAAAAGTCAGTAAAAAATTTACATCCAAATGAACTATAATTACTCAATTATTGCCAACGTCAATAGCCATAATGAAACATTTAGTTCTTTAGTTTTTCATTTAATAGAAAAAAACTTATTAAATAAAAATTTACGTCCAAACGAACTATTATTTCTCAGCTATTGCCAATAGTAGGAATTAATTAATAGTCATGTAACACTCATTTAGAATCAAACTAGTTGCTAATTTTGTATTTAATAAGAAAAAGAGGGGTAAGAACGTCTTTGAGAATTGGTTATTTGTAGCAGCCTAAGCATGTGGTGATCAATTTACAAATGTCACCTGCAATGTATAACATCTTATTTATTCATTTAAATTTTTTACAAAATCGCTCTAATCTTGCATCCTCAATTTCTAAAAAATTATTAAAAAAACAACCTATAAAATAAATCAATAATAACTAAATACAAGTAGTAACGATTTAATAGCATACTACAACACATATAATTTGTGACTTAGATAAAAATAGATCTCTTGTCTGTTCAAAAAATACTTACTCAAGATTCGATTGAAGTGATTGGGCTAATCATTTTAAGACTCAGTACCAAACTATATTCATAACAGACTTGAACCAAATTAACCCTGGTGTCAAATTGGTTTAATACTTAGGTTTTTCAATTCTTTTGGTGCACTTTTATCACAAGTTAATAGTGTTTTGGTTGTTGTGAAGCGAAAGCAAAAGGTTTATCAAAAAGTAGGGTAGTTTGTGGTTGATGTCTTCACAACATTCCTTTTTTCAGGATTCAATAGGAGATAAAAATTGGTGCATATTGGGGGCTATAAAATTTCAGCCTTTTTGTTTTGAACTTTTACGGTTTTACCAACTGTCCATTGATTGGGACATTACTTGCTATCTTTTGCCCTTTTTGTGGTTGTAAATATTTTGCAATTTGAATGGGGAAAAAAAAAAAAAAAAGGTTGCCCATATTGGAGATTTATATCTAGCAGTCTTTCATTATGTTTAGAAAATTTTAGTTTTACACAAAAAAGTTATACATAAAACTCTGTCAAATGAAGTAAAAATAATATTTTTGTAAATAAGAGTCACCTTAATGTGTTCTCTTTTAATGTGAACGATTCTAATTTAACCACATTACTTGTACATATTTTTGTATAAATTTTTGTAAGTGAAATTTTTGAAAAGATTTGATCCACTCCGCTAATCAATTTGTCGAACTTCAAACAATCTACAAGAATAGGAACAATGACAATACATCGACCCTCTTTGGACCGATGGTACTCCAATAATTAAATTAGGCAAGCTTAATATGAATGAATTGAATAAAAAGTATTATGCACTAGCTCAAGTGAACATACCTTATTTTTTAGTAACAAGGTGTATTTATAGGTTTCAGAGGCTCCATTCCTTCTAGGAATGATATTCATTCTTCTTCTAAAAGTCAATCACTTTTGAGTTGGTTTAAGATGGATTTTGACTTATCTTTAAGTGTTCTAGTCCAGATCGACTTGGAACTCTTGCTCATTGGACCTGTCTCCTTGGGCTCAATTCAACTTGTCGGACCTATCTTCTTCAGAATGGACCTGGTATATTTACCCTCTAGACTTTCTGAGTTATTTGGCCCATAATTTTTATTTTATATAGCATTACTCATATGTGTCTCATGTGTCCTTTTGTTTTAATTTTTTTTGTTGAGGGCAATCAAAATGATTAAGTGGGTGCTATTCAACTAAATAGTTCATAACATTTATATTAAGGTTACTTGAGATTTTACTCCTTCATGGGACTTTTGATCATTAGCTTAAACTGTCGTCCAAATACAAATCCATCTGTTAGAATATTGTAAGTGGATGCCTCTCCAATTCATGCATTTCAGGTCCATAGATGGGTATGGGAAAGTTTCAATCTCGAACGTTCTATTTGAGTCCAGATTTATAGAAAAATTAATAAATGGAATGAGAAACGAAACTACTCTTATTATTTGGTTGTAAGAAAAAATAACGAGTAAACTAAAATAAAAGACAAATAAGTGAGGAAACCGTATCCTCACATATCCCTTTACCTTGTTATTGATTATATTAATTTCTTTCTTATTTTTTTCAATCTAACCAAATACGAGCATGAAATTTAGAATCTTATTTTCTGTTTCTTTTTCTTTTTCTCTCTTCTTCATAAATTTAGAATCTAAACACAACGTAATAGAATTAAGACTTCTTTAGCTTGCCTCCATGGATAGGCTTCCTACCAAATCCCTTTCTTGTGTTCTTCCATTACATTGATACTCAGTAATTATATCTTAAAAGGATCCTGCTATGTAAAACACATACTAAACATATATTGTCTCATTATACAAAACACATATTAGCAATTGCCTACTGAAAATTGAATTGCATCCACCAAAACACAAAGAGGACAATACAAATCCACTAGCTCTGTCTTTGCTTGGACCGAACTAAACACAAATGCATTGCCTATGAGCAATCAGGACCTAACTAGGGCTTGAGGCTAATTTGGGATGATGGGGCCATTTGGTCATAAACTTATCAAGACATTCCTTGGGCTTCTAGATTTATTGTTGTTTTAGGGTGTTGATGTATATATTTGTGTTGTGTATATAGATTGGGGGTAGTTTAGTCACTGGGGGTAGTTTAGTCTTTTTCTCTCTGTCTAGGGTTAGCCTATATGTGTGTTGTTTCTATACTTGTATTGTTATTGCTTTTCATATATACAAGTTATTATTTTCTCTTTCTGTCTTTTTCTCTGTCCCTTTCTTCATCTTCAATAATATATATATATATATATATATTTCTTCATCTTTCTCACATGGTATCAGAGCCATGGTCGACTGCCTCTAGCTTCTTCTTTTTTTTTTTGTGGCATCTGTCTCACTAATTTTTTCTCCATTTTCTGTCTAATTTCGATCCGTTTTCTGTGAATACCGAATACAAAAACTTCTCAAAACTCAATTCTAAAACCACCATCCGATTCCTCTGCAAATTATCTTCCCATATTCATAAAAATCGGCCACAGAAACGCCGCCATGCGCCGGTCAAAGAGCGGCGCGTAAGATCCACTCTCAGCAGCCTTCACACGCGCTTGCACTCGCCCAAGGAGCGTCAGTCAACGTCCACGCGCCCTTACTTGCTCCACCACTCACAAACGTGACATCATCTCTTGCGTCATCCTGCTGACGTCATTCTGCTGACGTCATCTGCCACGCCACTGCCAAGTCAGCTGCCACGTCAGCATTTGGGACCCACAAACTGCCGCGTCATCTGCCACGTCATCAGCCACGTCACTTGACACATGTGTTGCCACGTCAGCATCGGGGCCCGCTCCTGCCACGCACTCTGCCGCATCAGCTTGCGGTTCAACCGGTCTGATTTGAACCGGTTCAGGTCTGTCTTCTGGCTTATTGTGCCCGGTTCACTTAATTTCTAGCTGCTTTTGACATAGATAATACCGGTTCCTAGCTAATTTGGGGCTTCTGAATCTGTTTTTGGCCTCGGTTTTGCCAAATTCTGTCTGGAATTTTCTGGTTTGACGACATTAGTCACTTTTTTGGCCGGTTCACTGCCTTTCTTGGCTGTTTTGGTCCGGTTCAGTGGTTCTAGGGTAATTTGGGCCTTCTGAATCTGTTTCTTCATTTAGTTTTGGCTATTTCAGCTTTGTTACTACTATAGCTACTATTGTTTGCCCTCTTTTCTACTAGTTGGGTTGTTTCTGCTCCTAGTTGTTCACTATGGATCGATCTGAGGTTTCCAAACCTATTGTTATTACTCTGGAGGGTCCCAATTATATACCATGGTCTCAGGCGATGTCTAGTTTCCTCAAGGGAAGGAAGCTTTGGCGTTATGTCACTGGCAATATTGAGTCACCAGTTCAGAGTGCTACTGAAACAGCTGCCGAATATACTGAGCGTCTTGAGGAGTGGGATAGCAAGAATCATCAGATTATCACATGGTTTCGCAATACTTCTATTCCCTCCATTAGCCTACAGTTTGGGAGATTTGATACTGCTCATGCCATCTGGGACTTCCTGGCTACCATATATACTACTGCTGATCTAGCTTATCAGAATCAGCT